>SMSQ01003797.1:29244-46624 GCA_019453375.1 Ctenoplectra terminalis | reverse complement strand
AAAAAAAAAGGTTACGAGATATTCCGTGTATCAACTTGGATAGTTGCTCGAATAGTTAAAAATATATATAATGCAGCGTTCTTTGAAAAGCTCCGAAATTCTCAGTTGTACGCCGAGATCTGAAAGAACGACACAGCGTTGCGTGGCCGTAATTTATAAATATTCACGAAATCATAAATAAAACGGGAAGCAAATATGAATTATTTGTCTCGTGTCATCACTTTCGACGAAATTGAATGAAAAAGTGCACCGAATCGATGGGAACGGATGAAATGTTATAACGAAAGAATCGGAACAATTTATTGTTACAATAAAACTGTAAAAAAAAAAAAAATTAGCGTTCGATACTATTTTTTTTTTTTTTTTTTTTTCGTTGCGAAAAATTAAGCGAAAATACGATCAATATCGACTGGAATTTTATTAAATAAAAAAATATCGTGCACAACCAGGGACTATTTATAGGCCAATTATTTTCCTTCGAAGGTTACGTAAAATTTCAGGAAACAGAGGCGTATAAAGTTCCGAACTAATAAATTTATTACGAAGATAAACTCTCCTTTGGAAATGTGGAAGTAAAAATTTACAGCTGCTCTATTTATTCCGGCTCGATATTCAACGTCAGATGAGCCTCGCGCACAAAGCGAACGGTTCATCTCACCGAGAACGATCAGAGTTGGCAGGCAGACTACGTTCGATTTTTTCCACTGTTTCCCCTTTCAATGAGCATTATACAGTCAGAATTACTATTCCAAACTAAGCGTGCCGCTGTGTAACCAGGGACAAATAAATGGCCAATTTGGCACGAACAATGTCACGATTATTGAAGTAGTACGAGAGAAAGGATACAGTAACATTCTTTTCCTACTGTTTTACGTTTCCAGTGTTTTGAATACGAAAGATATTTCGATAACTGGTTTTCCTGAACAATTATTTTTCCTTTTCAACGAAAGCAAATTTTAATATTTATTTGAAATTATTTTCTACTATACGTACATGTTCTTCGCGGCTTTTCGTTTAAAAATTTTTCATTAAAATTCAATTCCATTTCAAATATTACGAAACAATCCAGCGGAACTCCTAACTCGATTAATTTTAATAATCAAAATTTCGATTGTTATTCCATGTTTCCAATATTTGTAATGAAACAAAAATAACGACAACAAACACGAGAATTGAACAAAGGAATAAAAGAGTTGTTTTACCAATTTCACAATTACATATATTTTCTTGGCATTGATACTGGCACGGTTAAAAAGATTTTTAAGCTTTCATAAAATACAAGATCTGCGTTATATTTATATTTTTATCAAATTTATCTGAAACCGCAACAATTAATTAATACTTATATATAAAAATTAGTAAGGCCTGTATTTAGTATTTTCAAGAAAATTAATTTTAACCGTCCGCACTCCCTGAACTCTTTCAAATTTCATTGAACTATTATAAAAATTCCAAGCGTCGCTTTGAAAAGGTAAAGAAATATAAATACAATTTTCTATTTATTTTTTATAAAATAAATGGTTATATAAATATTATATATTATTATTATATATTATTATATATTATACAAATATTTTATAAAATAAAGTATTTAGTATTTTCAAGAAAATTAATATTAACCCTCCGCACTCCCTGAACTCTTTCAAATTTCATTGAACTATTATAAAAATTCAAAGCGTCGCTTTGAAAAGGAAAATAAATATAAATACAATTTTCCATTTATTTCTTATAAAATAAATTATTATATAAATATTGTATATTATTATTATATATTATTATACATTATAACATTATATAAATATTTTATAAAATAAAGTATTTAGTATTTTCAAGAATATTAATATTAACCCTCCGCACTCCCTGAACTCTTTCAAATTTCATTGAACTATTATAAAAATTCAAAGCGTCGCTTTGAAAAGGAAAAGAAATATAAATACTAACAATTTTCTATTTATTTTTTCTAAAACAAAAAAAATACTTTTGAACCGACAAAGATACAAAATTTAACTCAACAAATAACCTCTGTAAAAAATCACGTCTCCATAGCGACGCCAGTGAAGTGAAGAAAATTGAAAAACCTGTTCTCTGAAATTCACATTTTTTAAATTCTACCACTATTAATACCAAGCAGAACTATGTCCGCTCATAAATAATTAACAATCTCCGTGCAATTTGTCGAAATAGAATCTAAAAGTGGCATAATACATGGGTTTCCATGAACTAAAGATCCAATGTGTCCCAACGTTTAAATTAGGTTAATTTACCTTGCAAACTCGCCGGCTTTTGTGTCTATTGTGTTTGCACGATTCGACCGGAGCAACAAGGCGCGAACGGGAAGCTTATGTAAGATTTGCGAAACAACGAGGCCAGATAAACTGGGTGAATCAGATATTGAACGTAATCGTCAAGTTTCGCCTCGTATTGTCTCGTCACACGATACCCTCGCGTTCTCCTCGTTATATCCGGTGCCTAAGTTAGTCAGTACGTTATTAAGTTATTAAAATGCTCGACGGATTAGCGACTTTGGGAAAACAATCGCGTGAAGATCAGAACGAAGTGCACGTAGGCGATAGTTTAAACAGAGGAGGCTAATGCGACTGTGACACGGATTAGAGTATCGTGTTGACATAATTTTGATTGATACTTGGCATTGTAACTTAGTTGAAACGATAAACAGACAGAGAATATTTAGGACGAAGTTCAAAGAGAGAGAAACGAGGAAAGAGATAGTTTTGTAAGTTTGGGAGGTAACGAATCGAGAATTGTTATTTTTAATTTATAATTTAATGGAGTTTTTTTTTGGTATAATAACAGATTTTCGGTGCAAATATATTTCAGGTCGTTTTATAAAAATTCTGAAAATTTCCGTGCAATCAAAAATCCAGAGGAACGATTCGTACGAATAAAAATAGATTTAAATTCATTAAACGTAACAATTAGATGCTAGGAATTTTATAACTTAAACAAGTAAAGTATATCGCAGTGTGATCGAGAATGAAGAACTGTGTATTACCTCTCGAAATGGACGAAGTAAAAAATTGAAGAGAAATTCTGAAATTTCTTTTTGTCGCTTGCCGGAAATTCCGTTTTGTTTGCATTACACATGCAAACCGTGTATTACACATGCAGATTTATATTTTTCAGATTACAGAGTGAAAAAAGGTGGAACTCCGATAGAAAATTATTTCACCGATCGCGTATTAAAAAAAAAATACTATAATTTGTATATTTTACTCTACGAAATTTTGCACCGTTAAATTTCCTACGAACGCACAAAAGTCCGCGGTGTAACGATAAAAATCTTAATATTTTCTCTGGACGATACTTTTTCGAAAGCTTTTTACAAATCCGACGTTATTAATCTGCCACGGTGCCACACGCCGAATCCTCTTCCAGCGAGTCTGCTATTTCTAAATCGAGTTCCGCGACATTCCAGCCGCGACACGCGCTAGAAATGACTCGTGTGCCAGCTTATAATTGCTACGTGTCGAACTAATACCGAGATAGTCCGGATACCAGATACACTGACTCCAGGAATGTTTGGTTTTGGCTCGCACCACCGACCTGTCCCGGCTTCTTGGCCCGCAGCGCTGCAGCGGCATTAATTACCACGCGTACAACTAACCCTCTGGTAATCCCCGCCAACCCTTTCAGCCTCTCTTTATCCATGAAACTCCTGCTCTCGTCTCCTGGAATTGCTGACAAGGTAACATTTCAAGCGCGGACCGGCATCCAGCTGCTCGGAGAATGAGTTCATAGACGAACGAAGGAATTCTCGCGCCGGCAAGTATCGCATCAGGGATTCTTCTGGGCTTCTGGTTCGATGGTGGCGCGGAAACGAGCGTATTAACCCTTCTCGGTTCGAGAGACTTTTAATATTTTATTTCAAGCGGTTCATATTTAACGAGTTGCTTCTAACCGTTTCGGTACCACGAGTCGTCTCAGAAATCCGCTCGAAAAGTGCTCAAAGCGGTACAATCGCGTTTCTCTTATTTCAGAAACGAGTTTGGAATTTTTTTATTTCATACTTTAGACTTAGAATTTATTTTAGAAATGTACCACGCTGTCGCTGAGGTTCGTTATCTTTGAGTCGAAGAACCATTGGGTTAGGTTCGGGTTAGGTTCGGGTTTTTTTTTTTTTTCCCGAGGCACCTGAGCCCCCCGGACCAATGCACTGCACTGCGGTTCCGGGAATGGGGCGGCGTCGTGTCGTGGTCGCACGGCGCCGCTGTGCGGTGATGCGTAGAGGGGGTCCGGTAGACCCCCTCCTAGCACGGAGCGCGGGGAGGCACCGGTTGCGTTCGTATGAGATCCCGGTGCCTCCCCATAAGCGCAGGGAATGGCCACCGTGGGGGTTTTAGTGGGTACAAATCCCACACTACCCCGGCCCCTCCCTCAGGGGGCCGGGGTGTCTTTGGAAGATTTCCCCCACGTAAAAAAAAAAAAAGAAAAAAAAAGGTTCGGGATTTTTTTAATTGGTTCCTTCGTGATTTTAAAGTTTAGTGGCGGGTGAAAGAAGGAGAGAAATGGATAGGAAGATCGTTTCGTCCGGGGCCTGCTAGTGGAATCGTCGGTAAGGCATTCTAGCAGGCCCGTGCCTTAGACGTGAGGATGTTGAAGTTAGGAGAGAGATCGGTATAAGTACTAATCGTACTGTTTTCGAGGACTTGCGGGAAAGTCGGTGTTGTAGGTCCCTCTGACGGAGTGTAGGAGGGCCGCCACAAAAGCATTTGAATAATATTCTAACGTGAGAAAGTGAAGATTAGCTTTTTTCCGAGATTCGACTTTTTGTTTGTCGCGATAGCAGTAGACGTGTTGTAAGTTTCTAAGGACACGGAGACTCAAAACAGAGACGTTTCAATGATTCTTGGAAGGTGCACAGGGTTGCGCCGATGTACCCTCACTCCTAGCGATGCGCGCTGAGAGCGCAGTGGAAGGGAGCGCAGGGTGTACCCCCACCACAGGACGGAGCGAGGCTTCGATACAGCCGGGAAAATTTTAGGAAGCAAATAGTAAGCTTCGGTATTAATCTTAGACGGCACTGCGTTTGGCACTCGATCAGAAAATATTACAGGAGCGCATCAACGATATATAAATTGATCGTGTACATGGTTTCCCTTCGTTTCTGTATTAAAAAATAGCCACTGCGAAGACTGCGAGAGCGAAAATATCAGTTGTATCAAATTTTTTCAAACGATGACGCTGATAACGCATTCCCATTTACAGCGATGACATTTTTAGACACGAAATAGCACTCAAACGGTTAAAAGCTGTTTGTAATTCGACTAAATTTTTACATTTTTATAATCAGTGACATGTCCACGCTGATATATTCGTATTAAATTGTTTTAGTACAACGAAGTATATTTTGTATAATAAAATTCAGTTCGTCTTAGAATTGCAAAGAGTTAAGGATACTGTGATAGATAAAATAGGGACCATAATTCAAATAATAGAAATGGATTTTAACGTTATAACTGTGAGAGACGAGTCCAATCGTCATTTAATTCGAATTACCGACATTTCGGACATTACGGAGAAAAAATTTTGGCTACCTCGGTAATTCTACTGTAAAATCGCGGAAAAAATTAGGCTTCAAAATTAGTTTTCACATAATTCGTATTATCCCGAAGAATTATGCATTATCTAGAAAATAACTGGTAGTTTATTTTCCTGTGAATGTTCTCTCTTAATTCATATAGGGTTTAATATACTTTGTTAATAAATGAACGATCGCATACGATTCAATACGCAGACAATCGTAACGAACACTCGTTTCAGTTTTGATTTCCGTCGAATAATAAAAAAAGAAAATTGATCGAGACAAAGGTAAGTCAACGATGAACACAAGAGAGGAGGAGGGGAGAGAAGAGCGGCATTCAATTTCCGCGGAGTGAAAAATTGACGAAGTTTAAAGTGCTCCACTCGAATTGTCGACGCGTATAACATAAGCCGTCGAACTTCTACGTCTGGGATCCGCGGCTCGTTTAATTCTATTCCATTTCTTCTCGTCGAGCCGCGAGACGAATAAACGATAGAATTCCTCTAGAAAATATTGTTCACGGTGTCCCTGAAATATTTTCCTCCCCTTCCCTATTCGCCGAGACGCGTCCGAAAAATTCGGTATTTATTTACAATTTTACAAGATAAATTAAAACTATATCGCTGCTCGTCGTTGATAATGGCACAACTTAAAAACAAAAATGTACAGTTCGAAGCAGAGACTTTTTATTTTTAATTCATTTTAACCTCTCCACGTCATTTCTGTGCGATTTTCTATTTTTTTTTCTCTTTTTTTTTACACAGTTAAACCGAACAAAACGTGTTTCAAATTTTGACACTTCAAACCTGTTCACCCCGACCGGAACACATTCCTACCAGCCGGTCTTCTCGTTTCGTAAATTGTTAAAAAATAGTTTCGAGAGCGCGAACGTTTCGAAAATCTCGCGACGAGCCGCGAATTGTTGCGCGCCGCGAAAACAAAACCTCGCTCCTCGCTTTTATGCTCGGCCCTGTGTTTGTTCGCCGCGCGAGAGAGCACGTGCTTTTAATATACGCCGCCCCGCGAAAAACTGGGTATCGTGGAACGTTAACGTCGCCGTCGTCATCGCTGTTGCAAAGAGACCTTTATTTGTCACACGCGAGGATTTCTTCTTTTTTTTTTTTTCCTTTTTTTTTCTACCCCGTGGACAATAAGGAGAACAAAGGGACGAGGCAATGGGATGGCGAATGACTATTCGATACTTTTGATTTGGATGTTGGTTGTGTTTTAATTTCGAGGAAGGAAATAACGATTTTATTATTCAACATTGACACTTTGACTTTGAAAGCTATCAGCGTAAATTATGGATGCATGTTTGCATTTTTAATTTATGATTTTTAATTTACATTTTTAATTTACATTTTTAATTTATGATTTCTAATTTATGATTTTTAATTTGTGATTTTTAATTTATGATTTTTAATCTATGATTTTTAATTTATGATTCCTCTGGTACAAACAGGAACACTTTAATCATCCGTAGTTTTAATTTTAAAATTAATTCAAGGCTAATTTTTTTCTCAATGTTCGAGAATACCTCTGGTATCGCTTTTAAGTCCTCTGTTTAAAAAGATTTTCAATTTGGAACGAACGAGAGTCTAACGTTACTTCAAGAAACGATAGATCATAATTTTTCAAGAAACAAGAAAAGAAAGACCCCTGCAATCAATACTATTGCTTCAAACTCTGAATACAAGTATTTTTAAACAAGTGTATCATAAATAAACATAACTACGAGGATAATGGCAGCTAATAAGTCGGATACGTTTCGATGGAATGAATCGTTATTAATGATACCAAGTCACGAAGATCAAGAGTTGCTGTAGAAAAACGATGAAGAGTAATAGCCGAATAGAGGAAAAATAATAGGACGTCGTCGGTCAATATTATCGGTTTATCAGTTTTATTTATTTCAGCTTAAATGCAGCTTTATTTTACTTGAGTTTGAACGAGTTTCGGTAACCGTGTTCCGATCATTAAAAACAGCGAAACAAATTTTTACGCAACAATCGAAACAATATTATCCTCGTAAAAGTAAAATCTTTACAAGTTAATCACCCTTGGAACACAAGTCCATTTCAGAGTTTTTTTTGTTTTTTTTTTTTACGACAGTCACTCTCTAGAGTACTTTAAAATTTTCTATCCAATACTCTCAATATTGTGTGCACTGATAAATTGGACTCTCGAGAGTAACTCGCGACAGTAGCCCCCTCGAATGGACAACGTACCTTTAAAAAAAGCGAAGAAATATTTTCTATCTCGTTCATCATAAATACGCACCATAAACTTCATCGATACTATTCAAAAAATAAAAAATAAAAAATAAAAGAAAACAAGCCCGAATCAATTTCAACGAAACAAAAAATACAGATCAAACGAGTCGCGTAGATATTCGTCGCAAATCGAAGCAACGGGTCCAGACCGATCGTTCATCGTGGCCCGGAAACGATGAAGAATAATGGCAGTAAGATGGAAAAGTAATAGTAAAACGTTCGCAAACACCGTGGCCGGCTTATCAGCTTTATTTATTGCCACGAAAAGCCGCGGCCGGTGGCGTTTTCCAAGCTTTCCCAGAGCTTAACTCGACCGTGGGCCACGTGGCCGCTTTCGGAGCTAGGACGAAGGTCGTCACGAAATTTTACCTCCATCGACACAGAGAAACGAGTTCTCCGCACGCCAGCCCACTATACTGGCCATTTAAGTCCGATAGTTAAACTGGTAGTCAGGCTTCTTAAAGGATTTCAAGGTTTTAATTCCGCTTCCTTCCTTTTCTACCGTTTCTTTTTGTTTTTTTTTGTTTTTTTTTGTTTCGAGTGATTTAATGTTGTATGAATTGGAAGGTTATTAGTAGACCGAGGGGTTTTGTATAAATTTATGTTTTTGGGAATATAGTAAGTAAAGTGGAAGTTTGGTGGAAAATTATTCGATCTACCAGAGGACTGTAAAAAGCAGTATCTGTATTTTTAAGAGAATATAATGGAGAATTTTCCGAAAGGAAATAAATACGACTGCGGATTTTTGTGCGAAGTAATATTTTTGGGAATATAGTAAACAAAGTAGAACTTTGATGGAAAATCGTTTCATCTACCGAAGGACTATAAAAAGCACAATTTGTATTTTTAACAGAAAATAATGGAGAATTTTCCTAAAGGAAATAATTGCGAAGTAAATACGACTACTGATTTTTATACAAATTAATATTTTTGAGAATATAGCAAAAAAAGTGGAACTTTTGTGGAAAATTATTCGATCTACCAGAGGACAATAAAAAACACAATCTATATTTTTAGCAGAAAGTAATGGAGAATTTTCCTAAAGGAAATAATTAGAAATAAATATAACTGCTGATTTTTATGCAAATTAATATTTTTGGGAATACAGTAAAAAAAGTGGGACTTCAGTAGAAAATTATTATATCTACCAGAAGACTATAAAAAGCAGAATCTATATTTTTAACAGAAAATAATAGAGAACTTTCCAAAAGGAAATAAATACTACTGCGAATTTTTGTGCAAATTAATATTTCCGAGATTACAGTAAAAAAAGTGGAACTATATAAAAATTATTCGATCTACCAAAGGACAATAAAAAGCAGAATCCATATTTTTAACAGAAAATAATAGAGAACTTTCCAAAAGGAAATAAATACGACTGCGGATTTTTGTGCAAATTAATATTTCTGAGACTACAGTAAAAAAAAGTGGAACTATATAAAAATTATTCGATCTACCAGAGGACAATAAAAAGCAGAATCCATATTTTTAACAGAAAATAATACAGAACTTTCCAAAAGGAAATAATTACAAAATAAATACGTAAATTAGAAATTAGTCATTTTGATTATTCCGGCAATTCCAGTATTAACGGCGAGATTAGCAAGTAATAAGCAGAGTGCTCAATTATGGTACGGTTTACAGGATATGCGGTTAAAGTAATGAAACACGATACACTTCAATAAACAATTGCGGTCGGATATAGGCGGATTACAATTAAGGAACAAACAGGAACTACAAAATTCATGAACGATGAAAAGCGACCTCCATTGCAAAATTCATTATCAATGAAAAACAACTTCCATCTCCAGAAAAACAAGTCGCGCTCACAAGGTTCGTGATTACGACGGATAGCCGTTCACCATAAATTGTATCTGGGTTCAGCGACAAACAACGATTCTCGTTCCTGCATCCAATCCGTGCACCCCTGTGACCCATTCATCCGATTTTTATCGATTCTTCAACGCATCAATTAGCGCTATTATCGTTTCGTTACAGCTGTCCTATCTCGAATTCATTTCTTTTTCCTTTCCCCCTTTCCATTATTCTTTTTTTTTTTTTCTTTTTGTTCTTTTTTTTCGTTTATTTGCCCCTCGCGCGTCGTCGATAAATCGCGGAGCTCTCGATTCAATCGGCGGAACGAAGTTCTCGTTTTTTTTTTTTTTTTTTCTTTTTTTTTCTCCTATCTATCCGTGCCTCTTCCTCCGTTCGCTTTTTAAGTGCGCTCGAAGGTTTATTTTGCAGATTTCGAGCGTTCATCGATAATCTCGCCGCGTTGGATAATACTAGCCGACAGACGCTTTTTAATTAATCGAGTCTCGAGCTGCAGGTTTTTTGGAAAAGATCGATGTAAGCTTGGCTCGACGATCGTTCGTGGAAGGTTTCTGTGTCGCTTCGCTATTAACCTTTTCCGCTTCAAGTATATTTACACCTTTCGCGCTTGGATAATTTGTCAATCGTATGCGTCGCGTTAATTTGTTGCACAGGATATTCTGCAATTCAATCGAGGAACATCGTCAGCGAAACGTTCGATATTCCATGTTTCTCCTGAATTTAGAAACAGTATTGTAGGGAAATTGAGATAGGATAACTGGTTAACTCAATTTCACTAACAGATCGATTATCAACACAGCTTAAACTTTTTGTTTTAAATAACAGAATCTTTGATTCAAAAATAATTAACAACTTTTCATCTTTTAATCTTTTTACATATATATTTTTCGCCGAGCTCGATATATGTAATGAATATATCCGATACGATTCGCTAATCGACACTGTAATAGCAAACTTTTCGAAAAATTAGAGCTTCCTGGTCACTTTGACGGTCTTCTTTTTCTATTTCATAATTTCGATCATTGGAATTTAATTTGAAACCATTCTAACTCTTATAATATCGTGTCCGAGAGTATGACTGCTGATCTTTCTGCTCAAATTTGGACGTTCTTTAACACGTTGACCCGCCGAAATCACATGTTTTGCTCAGGACGCCACACCGGTAGATAGAAGATTCGTTAAAAACGAATCTCTCATTTTTGATCATCTAATAAACATTTTTAATCGTTGAATTATGCGNCACCGGTAGATAGAAGATTCGATAAAAACGAATCTCTCATTTTTGATCATCTAATAAACATTTTTAATCGTTGAATTATGCACACTTTATTCCAAAGTGTTCTCTAATTCCGCAATCAAATTAACAAGTTGACTGCCACGCGCGTTTACAGTAAAATCTCCTTCAGGCCACGCGTACCGCTGTACGAAGCGTATTCTTCGTTATATTAATTAATTTAGTTTACTTATTATATAATTAACTTATTTTAATTATATAATTAACTTCGTTTATATTAATTAATGTTCTATAGTTTTGTTACTTCCTCAGGGAAATATCTTTTTAAACACATACGAATATCCTTCGCAAGTAGTCAAATAAGTGTCACCCCAAATACGGGTGACGAGGCCCGATCAGAAACTTTACTGTCACCCGAATATTGGTGACGTGGCAGTCAACGTGTTAAAGTTACGCCTTCTACAGGCCTCCATAAACCAAAAGTCCTTAAAACTACGACACTACAAATATTTTTTCGAGATTTATATTATATCAAAATTTTATAAAAATCGACGCGTGTCAATTTCGTACCACATACCCAAAAAGATATCGCAACAATCTAGTCATTGAGTAGCTTCTACTAATCGTAAGAGTTAAAATAAACAGAATTTTTTAAATCGCAGAGAAATTATGGCGTTAATAATAAAACTAATTTGTATTTAAAAACAGTAACCATAGTAAATTAATTTGGTTACAAATTTCTGGATTACGGTTTTTCCAATTCCGCGATCAAATTAAAGTTACGCCTTCTACCGGCCTCCATAAACCAAAAGTCCTTAAAACTACGACACTACAAATATTTAGAGAAATGTTAAGCATCTGTGGCTATAATTAAGTATATTTATAAACGAAACGACGAAATCTAGCTATTCCGAAAGTTTCAACAAAATCGGCGAAGCTCTTGCATCCTCCNTCGTGTCCGAGAGTATGACTGCTGATCTTTCTGCTCAAATTTGGACGTTCTTTAACACGTTGACCCGCCGAAATCACATGTTTTGCTCAGGACGCCACACCGGTAGATAGAAGATTCGATAAAAACGAATCTCTCATTTTTGATCATCTAATAAACATTTTTAATCGTTGAATTATGCACACTTTATTCCAAAGTGTTCTCTAATTCCGCAATCAAATTAACAAGTTGACTGCCACGCGCGTTTACAGTAAAATCTCCTTCAGGCCACGCGTACCGCTGTACGAAGCGTATTCTTCGTTATATTAATTAATTTAGTTTACTTATTATATAATTAACTTATTTTAATTATATAATTAACTTCGTTTATATTAATTAATGTTCTATAGTTTTGTTACTTCCTCAGGGAAATATCTTTTTAAACACATACGAATATCCTTCGCAAGTAGTCAAATAAGTGTCACCCCAAATACGGGTGACGCGGCCCGATCAGAAACTTTACTGTCACCCGAATATTGGTGACGTGGCAGTCAACGTATTAAAGTTACGCCTTCTACAGGCCTCCATAAACCAAAAGTCCTTAAAACTACGACACTACAAATATTTAGAGAAATGTTAAGCATCTGCGACTATAATTAAGTATATTTATAAACGAAACGACGAAATCTAGCTATTCCGAAAGTTTCAACAAAATCGACGAAGCTCTTCCATTCTCCTCGTTAGTATCGTGTTAATTTCGTACCACATACCCAAAAAGATATCGTAACAATCTAGTCATTGAGTAGCTTCTACTAATCGTAAGAGTTAAAATAAACAGAATTTTTTAAATCGCAGAGAAATTATGGCGTTAATAATAAAACTAATTTGTATTTAAAAACTGTAACCATAGTAAATTAATTTGGTTACTCTGGATTACGGTTTTTCCAATTCCGCGATCAAATTAAAGTTACGCCTTCTACCGGCCTTCATAAACCAAAAGTCCTTAAAACTACGACACTACAAATGTTTAGAGAAATGTTAAGCATCTGCGACTATAATTAAGTATATTTATAAACGAAACGACGAAATCTAGCTATTCTGAAAGTTTCAACAAAATCGACGAAGCTCTTGCATCCTCTCCGTTAGTATCGTGTTACTGAACCGAAAATGCTTTATCGATTTACACTGAAACTTTGACGATAAACATACACGAACTCGCTTCAGCAACGAACAACTGTTTAAGTGTGTCCGACAGATCGAGAATGGATTATTAATTAGAAGCTTCAACGAGCATCGACTCTTTTACTCCCATTTTTACTCTTCCTTCCATCGAAATAATTTCATCCTGAAAATCGATCATTCGTCGCTCGTTTATCATTCCATTTCGATTATTGTACCCTAGATTTTTCATGACTCTCGTCGGAACACCGTTTCGTTCCATCTATTATCAATCGCCTTGTTTGTTTCGTCGAAGCTGAATCGAAATGGAGGAATCTGACGAATTTTAATGGCCCGAGTCGAACGTCGATGGAAATGTATCGTGTACAATTTCTCTGATATATTGTTTAATAACTTATCCAACAACGAAGAAAACTGTTTGTTGCCGGTGGAAAGTGTTTTCATAAGACAGGCGTTAATTAAAGAATTCGGTGAATTTTGCTTTATGAGAAAAAGTGAAAGGTATTAATTAAAACATTCAAGGTTCTTTCTTTCACGGAGGAAAATTGAAAAGCTTTAATTAAAAAATTTAGCGATCTCGCTTTCATAGAAAAGACTGGGAAGTGTTAATTAAAGAATTCAGTAATTGTTTTTTTTTTTTATGCATCAAATGAAAATAGAAAAGTAAAATTTTTATTGTTGAGATGCACAGTTCATTCTCCATTCACATGAATTTGTTTGAATTATTATTTTTAAATAACTAGTTCTGGGAAAGTAAATTTTTTTTTCTTTTTTAGTATGTGTTAATTCAATTGTTAAATTCTCTTTTTTATGTAATATTGCATCAATCTTGCATGCTTTAGAGAAAACAATATTGCAAAATTGATTTGTTACGTTACACATAACTCAAATTTAATATTGATTTGTATACCTTTAACTAATATCCGAGTTTTGAAAGATAAATCTAAGATTTAATTTTATTAATGAAGCGTTCAGCGTGTTCGTTTCAAAATTGTTACTGCCTTTAATGAAAATAAAATCTATGTTTGAAGCAATTTTCGCGAGCCGTGAAAGTATTCGAATTTTTTTCACAAAGGGTGAAAAGATTGATAATTTAATAGTTAATAATTTAATCTTTCGGGAAAAAATTGGTGATTGAAAAGTTAATTTCACCTTTTGGGAAAAAATTGANAAATTGATTTGTTACGTTACACATAACTCAAATTTAATATTGATTTGTATACCTTTAACTAATATCCGAGTTTTGAAAGATAAATCTAAGATTTAATTTTATTAATGAAGCGTTCAGCGTGTTCGTTTCAAAATTGTTACTGCCTTTAACGAAAATAAAATCTATGTTTGAAGCAATTTTCACGAGCCGTGAAAGTATTCGAATTTTTTTCACAAAGGGTGAAAAAATTGATAATTTAATAGTTAATAATTTAATCTTTCGGGAAAAAATTGGTGATTGAAAAGTTAATTTCACCTTTTGGGAAAAAATTGTTGTTTGAAAAATTAATAATTTAACTTTTTGGGAAAAAATTGATGATTGAAAAGTTAATAAATCAGTGAGATGGAACAATGGTCACAGAAATTCTTCAATACATCCGAAAATAATTCCACAATCTTGGGAGTGAAATAAACAAATATCTGTACGATACGATATAGGTCTGATTAAATATATTTTATTCGAATAAAAATATTAGGAAAGAGTGAAAAATGGCAACGGTGACGAGTTTACATTTGCAAACGATTTGGCAAATAAATTCATACCTGAAAAAGGTGGTGCAAAAAAAAAACGTGTAATCTACAAACTACGACAGGTATTTTTATGAAACAAACGACGAATTGGAAATCAATCGTTCACTCTTTAACAAGAATTTGATTTATCCCTTGTTTTTTTTGTTTTTGTGTCCTGAAAATTGATTGTTCTCCGTATTATATCCACACTTTTGCGTCGAATTTCTAAATTAATCGATTATCGAATTAATAATTTGCCTGTTTGAAATTGATTAAAATATTTCTTTTTCCAATATCCGCTACAAATTGAATTGTTTTCGCTGTACAAGAGTCACAACCGAGTTTATGGCTCAGTGACGAAACAAAATATTGCCAACGACGAAGTGGAATTTATATGAAAATTCGGAATTTTTTAATCATTTTGTCACCCTTTGATATTTCACTCACCCCCAACGTGATCCAGTTTTTGTTCATTCCTAATTATGCATTCGCTTCTGCACCGGGAGATATCGAGGGACAAGTGTCAATCCTCGTACAAATTAGGCGTGAAAATAATTAAAATATGAATAACGTTCTCAGAGATTCCTCTTCAATTATTCAACCTGGAAAAATTCGATGGTTTTTAACCTCAAATAGATTAAAATTTGATCTAGCATGGAGCACCGAGAAATAGGTGTTTAAAATCTTGGAATAACATTTATAACTTTAATCTTGTATCAGTTTATAAGTCAATTATCCAATTTCAGTGAAACTGAATTTTAGGTTACAAAAATTCTATCCGCTAGAAAACATACTGTGAAATTCGATTTGTGAAAAAGCATTACACACCCTTTGCATCATAAATTATTTTTAAAAACCATCGGATTTGTTCTTAACCCATGTATTCATATTTTTTTAAGTTTTAAATATTGTTCATTCACGTAGTATTTTTCTAAGTTTAGAAAATAATGTGACGATTCTATTTATTAAATAAATATAGAATATTCCTGTAATCGTAGAATTATTAATACGTTACGTTATTTATACATAAATATATTAGAGATTTAAAAACAAATAGTATTAATTTATATGTAACTTAAATATATAAATTTTATTATATCTACGAGATAAAATTTATTTATAAATAATTTTTGATTCCACTATTCTACTATTATATCTCATTATTGTTTATGGTAATTATTAATTCCTAATTTTTAGATCAACCTGAGAAATAGCAATCGTACCAAATTTATTTTTTCAAAAGCAACCAAAATTCCACTTATAGAGAGTTTAAAAACAAAATTATAAAAAGTATCTTACGTAACCTCCGCCGTTAACAATTTTAAATACTAATAAAAATCTCTCCGAATTGAATACCTTGGCGTAAAAAGTAGGTTAGCCCAGATTTTTAAATTTGTAAGAAACTGAATAATACTAATACAAAACATGAAAAAATAGAATTTTGCTATAAAAACAAACTTTCCCTGTCTTCGCATCAATGTCTCCAATTTTTGATCAACAATAAGCAAATCAAAATACGATCACAAATTTATCAACGTTTTTTATAAACTAGAAAACTATTACATGACTTACGGTAACAAATTAAAGGACAGAACTTATGCAGCAACCTAATATTTCACGCTCAGGTTTGAACAATAATTTAGTAACTTTCAGACCGTCTACCAAAGGTTCACACAAGCTGGCAATCAAGACAATGATCGCGTTAATAAGCCGACAGGTGACCGAAAATATAATATCTGTCGCTGGTAGACGAGCTTACATTAAAAGATGATCTAATTATAACGCAGCAACTTCGTTGATAGGTATTAATGATGCGGTTCCCAGTTGAATTAATTACACGCGTTTCTGCGTAACTTTATCCGGCTGGCTTCGAATTATCGACTGGCCCATTCCGAACGCTCGATATCGTACTGCACATTGTGCTTATTATATTTACTAATTTACCTTCCTTAGTTAAGTATTGGAAATTAATTTCCATATAGAATCGGATTAAATCTTCGACATATATTTTTTCCTATTACATTATTACGTTTTACTTCGCGAAGCATGCATTTCTTTTTTTTTTTTTTAATATCATTAGCTTATTTTAAAGCGGTTGTATTAACAGAGTCATCAGCGACACCATTTGAAAAGAAATTATGAAAGGAAATATTTTTATTCGACAATGTATTGTTCATTTGAATTGCCGAGTTACCTTTTATTTTCAAGATTTAAACTGAATTTAGTTGCATTTCGAAGCACTGGAAGACAATTATCGCTAAAAACTGCACGAGCTTATTGGCCAATTTAACCCTCTATGGCGCCCTGTGACTTAAAAGTTACAAACTGATGTGTTTATATTTAAAAAAATTAATTTTCTTTAGTTATCACTGCACTATTAAATTTGATTACCGTATTACCGTAGCGACACCACGATCCATCTACAGTAATTATTAATTAAAAAATTTTCAAATCAAAGCGAAAAACTGTAATCGATCCTAATTTTTTTTCTCCAATAAGCACACAAAATTCGGGCTATAGAGGGATAAAGAATCTAATAAAATACTGCGCGGCGTTCGCCCTCCATGGGTCCTCACGTAACGAAAGGACTCGTCCCCAGGAAACGCTCTGCGGCGTTGCTGGGTTTTTCCATCCCCCCTGTCTTGGCGGTCGGGGCCACAAGCCGTTGGGCC
>SMSQ01003797.1:0-28146 GCA_019453375.1 Ctenoplectra terminalis | reverse complement strand
GCGTCTTCCCGGCTTGCCGGGCAGCTACACTAGTTGTCTTGGCGGTCGGGTGCGCTAGATTGTAGATGCAAATCGCTGGGCCTTCGGGCCGGACGGTATTAGCGCAAGCTTGGGTACGTCTCACTGGAAACAGGGCAGCTACACTAATTTGTATGTCAAGGAGTTAACGTGTCAAAACTTACAAATGTCCAGTGACTTATTAACAATACTGTATACACGAATGGAAACAAGGTCGATTTGAAACGCACACACCATCCCAATTCCTCAAGCAGTCCCACAATTATTTCCTTCAACTGTCGCGATTAAATTCCAGCAGACACCATTACAAGCCAGGAAAGGGATCCGAATCTACTTAAAATTAAATTAAGAATCGTTTAAAACTCTTCTCTTTCTGCTCATGGCGTAAACGCTGGTTCCCCAGCGTTTTCTCGAACGAGCCAAGAAACGCGACGCGAGACGTGTCCGCGAGAAAAAGCCAGGAAACCGCTGGCATTTAGGTATAACTTAATGACTGTGCTCCACCAAGGATAATTAAGGGGTAATTAACGTTGGCCACTCGGCGATTCGTCTTCTGGCTGCATGTTGGTACCGTATCAAAAACTCTGTCCTACTAGCTACGAATCTAGGGGGAATTTTGAGGTTAATTTAAAAGTAGGTTTGCGGGGCGTTAAAACGTTCCACGTGAAAACGTGATATTCTAATTTCTCTAGAACAGAGCGAATGATTTTGGTGTTAAAACTTTATCTTCGTTTAACGCGGCGGTTCTGAACTCGTGGCGCGATGGTAATAAGAGTAATTAATAGGGTAAAAATGGGGGCAATAGGGGTTTATTAAGGAGAAAGGGGCTGATAATAGGAGAAATTGAGAGAGTTGCATTGTTTAGAGCGATTGGAGAATTGTGTAGGATTAATTGCTCCGTAAAAGGGATGTTAACAGTTTTGGTACGAAGGACGTACACTTCTGTCTGTAAATCACTGGACGCTTAACAAATTTGGAGTAAAAAAAAAAATTGTGGTATAGTTATAAAGTGACCCAAACATTCACTGATTTTTCACATTATAGTAAATATTAAATTATACTGTCTTCTTAAGATGTTACCGAGGTTTACTTCAATAAATTGTTTTAGATAAATTTATTACAATAAATGAGACGGTATTGGGATAATAGAAGTGTTCGGTTAGTCTGGTTTCATCTGTTACTCGTCTTTGTATGAGTAACGATTCATTACCGATAAAATGATTCAAATATTAATAGAATTTAAAACTCTTCTTGAAAAAATGCAATTCTCTGAACTACGAAATATTAGGCAGGTGGAAAAATTCTGTCCGCTTCAAAACGTATTGAAAAATTCTGTTCTTTAAAATATATTATACTCTCTTTAAACTATGCATTTTCCACTATGATTTATAACAGATTTATTTATAACTATCTTTTTAAAATTTTCGGATTCATTCTTAACCCATGTATTTATATTTTAGTTTTAAATATTCTTCATCCACGTGATCTAAATTCAGAAAACAATATAATAATTCTATTTACTAATATAAATATATTAGCTATTCCTAAATTACTATAATTAAATTTATAAATAATATTTTATCTATAAGCCACTGTGACTTATTTGCAAATAATTATATACTCCAATATTATATTTTATTACCATACCATTGTCCTAGTACCAAACAAGCTATTTATAATTATTAATTCCTAATTTTTACTTCAACCTGCGAAACCATAATCCCACACAATTTTTTTCCCGATAAGCAACTGAAATACAAATTACAGAGGGCAATTTTAAACGTTTCCAAAAATCTCTCAGATATCCATAATCAACAATAATCAGACAAAAATATCTTCTCCCGAACTCTCTAACAAACTGAAAAAATTATTACATCTCTCGCGCTAAGAAATTAAAGAACTTACATTATTTACCAACCCTTCGTCAACATGCTCAAACAATAACAAACTACGCATCGCTTACTCACAGAAAAAGCAAGAAGCTCAAAAAGAACGATACGTGTACAACAAGTAGAATCTAAAGAGAAACAACGGGGAATACGAGGAGGAAGACTCGCCGTTCTAAACAAAGAGGGTGAGATCGAAAAGCGGGGGAAACAGACGAGGAGACTGCGAAAGAAACTCTGAAAGCTGTACAGGAGATAAAAAAAAAAAAAGAAAAAAAAAAGAAAGAAGAAAGCATACGCGGAGCAAGGTAGAGAAGTAAGAATAATAGAGCGTGGAGAAGGAGATGAGGCAGGAAAAAGGGGTTCGCGGGCGGTGGAGTGCTGTGCTAAGGCAGATTTATCGTTCCGCAGTAATAATTACCTTTTAAGAACGAAGGATACGCTTAAGGTAATTGTGGTCAGGACAACGGGTTCCCCTTCAAATAAATTCGCCTTGTTTTCCGCGGTGCATTGCTTATGGAGAACGCCGGGCGATAGCGTACACGTCGCCTCCCTTAATTTTAGATTAAATGCCGCCGGGAATCGGCGTTTCCGTAAATTCAAAGTATGAACACAGGTTCCTTGATCCTCTTCGACGTTTCCCTGGAACGTCTACCTCGATATAAATAATTAAGACGCTGGGAGAATGTTAGTTTATGATGCTGATGAAATAATGTATTTTCTTTTTTTATAAGCGTCTTCGTACGGGGGAATGAAAAATTTTTTCTCGATCTACGAACCTTTCTTTATTATTTATGGAAATTTTTTCTGACTCTATAGATCTTTTTTTATTATTTATTGGAATTTTTTCTGCTTTTACAGACCTTTTTTTATTATTTATGGAAATTTTTTCTTAATCTGTAAACCCTTTTTTTATTATTTATGAGAATTTTTGTTCTCAATCTAATGTTTCCAAATCTATTTTCTCCATTTATGGACCCAATATTGTGACGTACTTAATATTTAATGGGCCACGAAATGCAAAGCTGTTAACCTACTTTAGATGATTTTTTCTGTGGCAAAATTTAGATCTAAATTTTCTAACTTAGAACTTTTATAATTCTTCTAAGTTATAAGTAGAGAGTTTCAGCTATTGACCACCAATTAAATTTAAATAACGATACTAATATATCAATTCTGTCTTTACACGAACTTTCTTTACACAATTCCAATTTAACACGTTCACGAAAAAAAAATTCCATTTTTTTAAACAATTTATTTTGATTCAACTCGACGCAGATTATAAACAAATTTAGAGAATTTTAGATAATCTTCTGTTACGAATAATACAATTAGTTACTTCATTAGAAAAAATGCGTATACTCTATCAATCAAAATGACTTGTTCATAATTTCTTACAGAAATTTTATAAATTTACAATTATATATTTTTGAAAATTTTCTATGACTTTCTGTAAAAAAATATGTACAAAGAATTGTTACCCTCATTGTAGATATTTTTTCAAATACCTATCATTCTGATTTCTTTATAAATAAATCTACTTTAATCACCGATAGTTCTACCGTTAATTAGAACTTGATTTAAAAAAAAAACATTTTATATGCAACCTAACACTGCCTTGTTTTAAGGTTAAAAATCGATTCTCGATGGACACGTACATTTTAACTGTAAGAACGATTGTAAACGATAGCGATGGTTGTCGCAAAGTGGAAAGACGATAGCATCCCCCTGTAACTGCGCGAAGATGAAGTCGTTTGTTTCGCAGGGAACCGATGCACGAATACGGGAAGAAGAAATTCGAGAGCTTGGCATTTCTCACCCACTGAGGAACCGGCTCGACATTCCTACAAGCTATTCCTTTGTAATCTATACCGGTCGCCTTAGAAAGAAGACAGAAGATCGAGAGGAGGCTCCATCAGAAGCTACATCTTTTTTCATCGCCACATTCGCCGAGAATAAAACGATAGCTTCGAGTGCATTCCACCAACGATAAAGACGACGTCCATTTTGTTCTCTGTTTTACGACAGTTGACAAATGTACCCAGAATTTCTTATCTTTTCTACGAATTTTTAAACAACTTTTTTGCGTAACTTGTAATTTTTTGTTTTTTTTAATTTTATTGTAAAATAATTTATAACTGTGACGCTTTTTTCTACACGATCTAAGAAAAAAAATCCCTTTCTTTTTTTTTACACGGTCTAAGAAAAAAATTCCTTTCTTTTTTTTTACACGGTCTAAGAAAAATATTCCTTTCTTTTTTTTTACACGGTCTAAGAAAAAAATCCTTTTCGTTTTTTCTACATGGTCTAAGAAAAAAATTCCTTTCTTTTTTTTTACACGGTCTAAGAAAAAAATTCTCTTTCTCTTTTTTTACACGGTCTCAGAAAAAAATCCTTTTCGTTTTTTCTACATGGTCTAAGAAAAAAAATCCCTTTCTTTTTTTACACGGTTCATTTTCTCTAATATCTCTTTCTTTTCGCAATATATATGCGTTACTTTATTTTAATTAATAATTTAAATATGTATGAATTTTTTCCACTGTTAAATGTATTGGATTGACTAAAAAGTCCGCACGGGCGTAACATGTAAATAAAAAGCGATTTTTATTATGAAAGGAAATATTGTTATTCGACAATGAATTGTTCATTTGAACTGCTAAGTTACCTTTTGTTTTCAAGATTTAAACTGAATTTAGCTGCATTTCGAAGCACTGCAAGATAATTATCGCTAAAAACTGTACGAGCTTATTGGCCAATTTAACCCTCTNGCTGCATTTCGAAGCACTGCAAGATAATTATCGCTAAAAACTGTACGATCTTATTGGCCAATTTAACCCTCTGTGGGACCGTGTGACTTAAAAGTTACTGATGTATCTATATTTAAAAAAATTAATTTTGTTTAGTTATCGCTGCGCTATTAAATTTGATTACTGTATTACTGTAGGGACACAACGACTAATCAAAGTGAAAATCAAATTAAAGTGAAAAACTCTGTAATCAATCGTAATTTTTTCTGCAATAAGCAGACAAAATTCGGGCTATAGAGATATATTATATTNATCGTAATTTTTTCTCCAATAAGCAGACAAAATTCGGGCTATAGAGATATATTATATCTAGATATGTATGTATACTATATCTCAGAACTTACACAGTTAAATTCTCTCTTATTTTACACAGTTTTTGAATTAAATATAATTATGTGTTTCGTCTTGCATGATTTTTGGATAACCTGAAACGTATCTCACATTTTACAATAGAAAACGTACAGAAATATATTTGATTCGTAAACCTCAGATATATTTATTTAGTTTTGAAAATTAAATCCATTTCTGTACAGCTGTACAATGAGATTCATCAAATTTATTAAATAGCAATTCATTTTTAATATATCAAACGAATAAAATGATGAAGCAGCTTATTTCTAATACTTCCTATTGTAAAAATCTTTCAAGGTGTCCATAAATTAAATGTCAGTTATCTGAACCGTGTAAAATAACGTCTGCCAAAGGTCTGTCAATCAAACGTGCTTCGCTGGATTTATATAATCTAAAGCCAGATTTGTGTCATACTTTAGAAAATGTTTCTTACTGAATAAACACGATAGAATATGAAAACCACTCTGATTTAGACGCAACGGTTTATATATTGTTCCATTAAAAATGCTCGCAGCAAAAAAAGAAAAAAGAAAAAAAAAATAGGTTAAAAGCTTTTTAGGAATTCTCAATGTTCGCACTGAAAGACCGCAAATCGGATTTATAACCATAGTTATAAGTTACAAGGGCTGTCAATTTATGTCATACATCTCTATTAAATTTCTACCGGATAAATTTTCGCCATGAATTTTAATTCATAAATCGAACAATGTTTAACATTTCGTTACTCACATTTTCACCAAACTTTCTATTAATTTTGTTTCCGATAATATTATCTTTCGCTTTAACATTTTATATAAATATAGTAATAAATAATATAATAATAAATGTAAATAAAATATTGTAATAATAAATAGTTCTCGTTAAAAGATTTATTTTAGTATTGAAATTATTTTTGTAGTAAAAAGAAGAGTCTAAGATATAAAAGTTATTTTGAGATTGCAATTGGTTTTATATTAAAAAAATAAGTCTAAAATATAAAAATTATTTTGAGATTGGAATTGATTTTATAATAAAAAAAAATAAGTCTACAATAAAAAAGTAATTTTGATGCTGGAATTATTTTTATGCAAAGAAGATAAATGTAAATTATAACTAATTTCTAAGATCGTTACGTTCTAAAATCATCGGTTATAAATATATGATCGGTGTGTCGAAACTTCACGGTTCGATTCTCCATTTTGGCTAATTAACACGTTTTGGCAAATTGTACAAGTAACACAAGAACTTTTACGCAAGCAAATAATAAGTTCTTTATTAACAACAGTTGTTCCAAGTTAAGCACTCGCAGGCAAAAGTTTTGTTCGGGGAGAAAGGCGGGTTTAAGCGTTTAATCGAGCTTCAGTATTGCACGCCTCTATTTCTTAATACTCAACGCTATTACGATGCAAAGCAGTAATCGAAATTATTTGTAAAAAGTTAAAAAAAAAAACAAACAAACATAAACAGACAATATTTAACAAAGAAAAATTAATGAATTTAAAATCTTATTTTTCTTTTAAGCATTTTTTTTAAATAAACCTAAATCGATTGGTTTATCAAAAATTGTGAACAGAGTAAATTAACTAATGATCTAAAAAAAAATTGTAAAAATACAAATTCTAATAAGATTAATAAAAAAAGACAAAAAATGAACGAAACAACAATTTGAAAAGAATTAAGAATTAGTTCATTATTATAAATATATAATGACTCGCTAAGAAAATTAAAAAACAAAATTATAATTGTAAACTATAGTTCTTTTCTGAGAGATGTTCGATAATTTTCTGTTAGAAATATAAATAACAGTTTATTTCTAAAAGTTTTATTTCTCTTAGATTTCTATGGTATTTCTACCATATTTTAATCGTTAATATTAACGATTATATTAACCATATTTTAATCGTTAATAATTCTAGTATCGATGTCTTAGGAAAAAATGTTAACGAGTTATTTTTTAACTCATAATTTAATATTTTAAATAAATACATCGAGCTAGAGTACAATTAGCAAGGAATAAAATATTTTAGTGTACCTAGAAATGTTATATAAAATGGCGGAATTTTCACTGGAAGAGCGTACGAGGGTTGATTCGTAATTCTCTTTAATCGTATCAAGTCAAAAGCAATCAAGAGATGGTACCATGATCAAATAATATTTCCCTTCATATTTAGGGTGCCAAAGATACGAGAATTTCAATTTCATTTTACTTTTTTCTCTCAATTTTCTCTCTCAGTAGTTACTTTTCAGAAAGCGTTCCTCCTGCTACTCAGCATCAACGTCTCTACCTTTCCTTTAGCACGGAAGTACTTATGCATCGGAAGTTTTCCGAACGATCCTTATGCTCTTTCCTGCGTTATTCTTAAATTCTAAACTAAACAGTCTTTCCTGATTACTTTCTGGTTTACAGGAGTAACGAATTTTATAACAAGATATTATTGTGAAGTAGCATGAATTATTAATGAGTTGAGTCGCCAACGAAAAGTGGATAATTATTTATTTGAAGTTTGTCCAGAAATAGTTTAACGCGTTTAGATGTGAAAAGTGTAAGTTATTTTTGAGATCGATTTGAAATAAGAGAAGATTAATAAATGAACGTAAAGAAGCTTCGAAATTTTTCGGAGAAATTGTATTATTTTTTAAAAGTGTCTATCAAGCGACACACACAGTTTCAGACACAGAAACGAAGTTAATTTTCTTCTAATTGGTGCAAATTCGTATGCAAATAAATTTAACAAGACAGTTAAAATTATTTTTGAGAATTCTTTTCCTTAATGAAGTTTCCGGATTTTTAAAACTTTATCTTCTTAGAAATTTTCATCTTTTTTCTATCTTCTAAAAATCATTCAACCTTTTCAAACATAAACCGTGAAAATAATTCTTATCCGACCAACTATAAACTAACAAACTGCCAAATCCATCGATCCCTCGACAACACTACTCTTTTCACCAGTCCAAAAAATATAACGTAAAATAAAAATCCTCCACTTTCCGAATTCCCATTCTATCCAACGATAACCTGATTCTCAAATCCATCAATACCAACAAAACTACCCCTGCCAGTTACCCAGAAACCAAGAAACACAAAGCTGTGATGCAAAAAAAAATCATGTCCCAAAAGTCACCTAACTTTTTTGATTTCTTATTTGTTCGATCCTAAACTACTTTAAACTCTCAAATCTATCATTATCTTTAAAAAATTACTCTTATTAGCTACCCAAAGATATAATATAAAATAGAAACCATCTTTCAGGACATTCAACATTTTCAAATTCCCATTTGTTCAATCATAAACTACTTTAAACTCTCAAAGCTATCATTATCTTAAGAAAACTAGCCCCATTAATTACTCCAAAACCAAGACACCCAAAAATATAACATAAAATAAAAACCATTCTCCAGAAATCGTCTAACAAATTCCCAGATCTAACAATCTTTTTAACAAACTACCCTTACACCCACGTAATAAACAAGACACCCAAAAATATAACATAAAATGGAAACCACTCTCCAGAGGTCAACAAATTCCCTGATGTAACAATCTTTTTAACAAACTACCCTTACACCCACGTAATAAACAAGAGACCCAAAAATATAACATAAAATGGAAACCACTCTCCAGAGGTCAACAAATTCCCTGATGTAACAATCTTTTTAACAAACTACCCTTACACCCACGTAATAAACAAGATACCCAAAAATATAACATAAATTAAAAACCATTCTCTAGAAGTCACCCAACAAATTCCCAGATCAAACAATCTTTTTAACAAACTACCCTTACACCCACGTAATAAACAAGACACCCAAAAATATAACATAAAATGGAAACCACTCTCCAGAGGTCAAAAAATTCCCTGATGTAACAATCTTTTTAACAAACTACCCTTACACCCACGTAATAAACAAAACACCCAAGAACATAACATAAAAAAGAAATAATCTCCCAACAGTCACCCAACCATCCAGAATTCTCATTCGATCATCAATGAACAACTTTAAACTCTCAAATCTCCCATTACCTCAACAAAACTACCCTTACGACCAAAAAACCAAGACACCCAAACATACAACATAGAACAAAAATCATCAATAGCCACCGAACCATTCTCAACTCCCATTCGCCAAACCATAAACAACATCAACCTCTCGAATCCATCAATGCCTCGCCAAAACCACCCCAACAAGCCACCCAGAAACCAAGACACCTAAAAACTGTTACCCCCAACATCGAATCGTACAAAGAGACACCCAACGATCCAACCGGAAGCATCATCAGCCCTTTCGCCAGTGGACCACGACAAAAGCATACCCCAAAAAGGAAACCGAAGTCCGAAGAATCGCGCGGTACATCGGGCAGCTTGCGCGCGCGCGCGCGCGCGTACACGAACCGACGACGGCAGAGCATCATCCGGTAGGCAGAGATTCTCCTGGAGGCCACGAGCTTCTGCGACTTTTCCTCCGGCAGCGATCGGAGCTTGCGCGACGAGGCCAGCTCCGTTCTGCTCCAGAGGAACGTCGTGGAGGGAGACCGAAGCGGTGCGACGAGGATGGGAACACCGTACGTACGAGCGAAAGGGTAGAGAGAAAGGACGCGGTGGTAGGCGTCGAGGGGGTGAACAGAGGAGGACGGAGAGCGTGTGTGCAGCAAAGGGTCGACGGATGGAAAGAGATCGCGTGGAAAGAGATCGACGACTGCGGATCGCCGTGGAAGGAGCGAGAGGAAGTGATCGTGGGACGAAGCTTTCGGGGGTGGTCGGGTTGCCATGGCAGCTACCCCGGCCGGGTAGCAGACCCCAGTCTTGCCGCGGCGGTCGCCGAGTGCGCAACGGCTCCGTTCCTTGCCTCATTTTCGTCTTCGCGGAAACACTCGGTGATATATATGCCTGGTTTTGCGTGGCTCGTTCTCTGCATCTGGTGATTAGTCTGGTGATTAACGGACCGTGGGCAGTGCGCGCGACCAACTGACCGGATACCCGTGCTCGGACGCGGCACAGGCTGATCGACAGCCAGTAGAATGTAATTCTTTTGCTGCTTGTTTTCGCTCCAGTGATCGCCACGCGTGAATACCTGGCCGCGCCAGGTGTCTGATCGACAGATTTTTATCACTCTCTCTTTCTTTCTCTATCTCTTTATCGTATTTTTTTCACGAATCTTGTTGAACCGGAGCAGTGTGCCCGACGATCGAGCCACGTTATTGGGATAGGTGTTGGAGCGGGGCAGATTCGTGGATCAGTTTTCATCGGGACTGATTGACGTCGTTGTTCCAAAGTCTTTGGACGGGGAACGTCTTCGTCTGTGGATCGAGGGTTGGATGAAAGTCGTGGAGAAGATTGCGGGCTGGGATCGTAAAACGGTGGAAACGCGTGGCTGCGGGAAGTTCGCCAGGTGTCTTCGAAAGTTACTGATTAAGGGACCTGGGAGTTAATGAGTTCGTTGCGGCGAAATTTTGGGACGGCGCTTGTAACAATGTCTGTGTTCCAAGGTTTCTTCGTTTAATTGATGACTGAATATTTTTTAGATGTTTCTTTAGACGTTGTCAGTCTCAACGATGTTGGTTTCGAGATTTTTTTTTTTGTAGTATTTGTAAGGTAAAGTTTGCGTTCGACGGTTTCTTCGAGGAATCGATGATCGAGTGTCTGAGATTTTATAAACACTGTTGTGTGGTTTCGACGGTGTTGGTTTTAGAATTTTTTTAATGGTACTTGTAAATATATATTGAAAGGTTTCATGAATCGAGGATTGAATATCTGATACTTCTTAGACGGAATGTTGGTTCGATGCTGTCGGCTTTACAATTTTTGGATCGTACTTGTAACAAAATATATGGTGGTTACTTTCTTGAATCGAGGATTGAATATCTGATATTTTTTAGACACTATTGTTAGTCCCAATGGTGTTGGTTTCAAAATTTCTGAATGGTACTTGTAACAAAGTCTGTGTTCCACGATTTCTTTCTTGAACAGATAACTAACTGTCTGGTATCTTTTAAACGCTGTTGTGTTGTTTCAAAGGTGTTAATTTCAAATTTATTTATGGTACTTCTAACACAAAGTCTGTGTTGAACGATTTCTTTTTTTAAGAGATGATTAAATCTCTGGTATCTCTTAGACACTATCGTATTCTTAGTTTCGAAATTTTCGGATGGTACTCGTAACAAAGCCGATTCGAACCGAATGAATATCTGGCAACTTTCAGACACTGTTGTGTTGTTTGTTTCAGTGTTGATTTTCCATTATAAAGTATATTAGGTTTTACGCAAAGTTTGTTTGCCTGGATTCTGCAGGATCAGACTTGGCGGAGTACTTTAAGTCTTCGATCTCTGTTTTCGTTAAGCTGACTGGCAGTTTAGCCGGACTCTAAGTTGTTCTTTAAATGAAATAAAGCAGGAGTATTTTTAGTGGTGTTTGTTCGTATCAAGTTTTACGCGACTATTTATGTGAGTCCGTAAAACGGACACGATATGAAAAATCGACGGGATTCAGTTGACCTGGAATTGTATGACGACGAAGATAGCTCAGAGGATCCCGTTTCTTGCATTTACGAACGATAAATGATTCTTGTTTTTGGTTTAGAAAGCTGAAACTTCGTCTTCATCCTTATTTGGAAATTTGGAACAATTTGTTTCTCGAATTCGTGCGTACATTACGAACACGTACAAACTTATGATTATACATTTTAATCATTATTACAAAAACTTTTTTAATCCGATTACACAAATATTCAATTTTTTTTATTTTGTAAAATGTTCGCCGTGTTTAAACTCTTTCTATGAAAACGTACACTTATTTAACGCGTCGAAGAGGAAGACGAGAAGAGATTTTTGGAACCATTAAAAAGAATTATTCCGCGAAAATACTATAACAAATATTTGAAAATTTCTTCTATCGTTGGTAGTTATTTACTGATTAAAATGTGAAAACTCTATTTATGAAAACGTAAACTTATTTAACGCGTCGAAGAGGAAGACAAGAAGAGATTTTTGGAACCATTAAAAAGAATTATTCCGCGAAAATACTATAACAAATATTTGAAAATTTCTTCTATCGTTGGTAGTTATTTACTGATTAAAATATGAAAACTCTATTTATGAAAACGTAAACTTATTTAACGCGTCGAAGAGGAAGACAAGAAGAGATTTTTGGAACCATTAAAAAGAATTATTCCGCGAAAATACTATAACAAATATTTGAAAATTTCTTCTATCGTTGGTAGTTATTTACTGATTAAAATATGAAAACTCTATTTATGAAAACGTAAACTTATTTAACGCGTCGAAGAGGAAGACAAGAAGAGATTTTTGGAACCATTAAAAAGAATTATTCCGCGAAAATACTATAAAAGTATTCGAAAATTTCTTCTATCTTTGGTAGTTATTTACTGATTAAAATATGAAAACTCTATTTATGAAAACGTAAACTTATTTAACGCGTCGAAGAGGAAGACAAGAAGAGATTTTTGGAACCATCAAAAAGAGTTATTCCGCGAAAATACTATAACAAATATTTGAAAATTTCTTCTATCTTTGGTTATTTACTGATCAAAATATGAAAACGTAAACTTATTTAACGCGTCGAAGAGGAAGACAAGAAGAGATTTTTGGAACCATTAAAAAGAGTTATTCCGCGAAAATACTATAACAAATATTTGAAAATTTCTTCTATCTTTGGTAGTTATTTACCGATCAAAATAATTATAAATTCGTATTAAGCTCACAGCTTAGATAGAATATTCAAGAATAATAGAGCGTAGAATATTAAAAGCAGCAGCTCTTTCGTTGGTCTCTCTTGCCGTTCAAATCTTCCGAAAATAAAAGAAATAAATAAATAAAAAACGACGGTATCCAACATAGGAACGCGATCCACCGGAGAGTTAGCGAATACGTAAATAAACCAGGCTCACTTTCGCTCTCGTAGACGATTTCCAGTGACTCCACCGCTCCTAATATCCGTCCGGCTAAATCGCAGCGCGGATCAACCGCGACAAACAATTTTCGCGCGGCGGCCGTCGTCAAGCCGGCTCGTTTACTTCCGTTAACAAGTTTACGCTGCGTTCTCGCGTGATCTCTTCCATGGAAATCTACGAAACGGACCCCCGGCTCGCCGAGAGATGCAATCCTCCGTTGGCAAGGCTCCGTCTCCACGAGATAAGCGTAGGAATCCAATTTTCAAAATTGAAGTAGACTCTTCTGCTTTATCTTTCTCTTTTCTCTCTTGGTCTCGTGCTCGAGGACTCGAGCCGCGCTTCCCGGATATTTCTGATCATTTTTCGTTGGTTTTAGAGAAGAGACGTCATTCTACACTTTGAAGTCTTTGTATGTTCTTGGTGGTAAAGAAGAGGGAGTATTTTTTTTTCTCTCTTTTTTTTCGTACGTTTCCTTCTTTGGATCTCTTTGAAGGCTGTTTGAGAAGTTGAGTAGATTAGTTAGATTTAATGGATGACCGATTGATCGCGAGAATACTCTCGTGTTCGTAGTTAATTAGTTATTGATAGTTTCGTTGCGTACGTATCCAATTGTTTTCTCGAGGTTTCTTGTTGCTTTTAATATTTCTTTGATGTTGTTCGGTACTTGGATAGTTTCTGGAGTTGTTTATAGTAGTTTGGGATGTAGTTGTGGGATTTAGTGTTTTTGGTAATTAGTTTGTTGAGTATTTCTTGTTCTTTAGCGTGGTTTGTATAGAGATCGTCCAACGACAACCAATTTTCAGAAGATTATAAAATAACTTAAATAAGTACAATAAATTACTCAGATATTAATCAATTTTGTTTCTCGTCCTACAAATGTTTAGTTAAATTATCAATGATTTAAAAACTTGTCTCAGATAGATTACCTTGAATGTTCTTGACACAATTCTAAAGATATTCGTTATTTAATATTCCTACCCGAACACTGAACCCTAATGAACAAAAATATTCATATAAAAATGAACGAATAAAAATGTTCAACTGTAAATTAACGAACGAAAGTTGTTTGTTAAATGTAGTAAATTTGAAGAAAGGTTAATTCACGATAAGTCTGAGAGGGTAGCGCTTTTTTGATCGAGATCTGCAATCCAAAGTTTAGTTGTTTAAGATTACAGTATCGTACGCTTTCCTGTTAAGTTCGTCAAAGTAATATTCGTTAAATTTTTGTGTATAAGTCTTAAATATATTATTAAAACATTTACCAACTAATTTATTTTCTATTCGATTATTATAATTTCTTAATATTTTTCTACAGACATTATATAATAATTGCAATCATTAGTTTCAGATTAGTATCTTTAGAGACCCGAAACATTAAAAAAATTTTAATTCTCTCTTATACACGTATTATTGCTACATAAACAATTTTTTAGTTTCAAAAGTTTCTAATTTTCTCATCAATTAATTCGAAACTAACAATAATCCTTCATTGAAATTCCGGAAATCAACGCAACACTCACCCCTATTTTCCATCTTCTACTCCAACCCTATAACTAAACAATTATCTCTCCAGATTAAGACCTTCAAAGGCTCTAAGTACTTAATAAAGTTTAATGCTCCCTTACACAGGTATTATTGCTACATGAAAAATTTTTTAATTTAGAAAATTTGTATGGTGTGCTTTCCGCTGACAGCCTAAGCACATGCTTATTTTCTTTATTCAAATCATGTTTCCAAATTAGAATCTTTAGAGGACCTAAGCATTTAAAAAAATATTAATGTTCTTTTATACACGCATTATTTCTATATAAACAATTTTTTAATTCAGGAAATTTTGCCCTGAACGCTTACTTATTTTATTTTGTTATTTAATTCGTAATTAATAGTCACCCTTACTCACTCAAATTCCAAAAACCAATCTAATATTCACCCACATTTTTTATCCTCTTTTCCAATTCTACAACTAAACAATTATCTCTCTAGATTAGAATCTTCAGAGGACCTAAGCATTTAAAAAAATATTAATGTTCCTTTATACAAGTATTGCTGCTGTATAAACAATTTTTTAAATCAGAAAATTTTGCCTTAAACACATGCTTATTTTCTTTATAATTCAAGATCAATAATCCCCTTTCCCAAATCTGCAACTAAACAATCATCTTCCCAAATTAGGATCTTTACAGGACCTAAGCATTTAATAAAACATTAATGTTCCTTTATAAACGTATTGCTGCTGTATGAACAATTTTTCAATTCAGAAAATTTTACTCCAAACTCCTGCATACNGTGCTTATTTTCTTTATAATTCAAGATCAATAATCCCCTTTCCCAAATCTGCAACTAAACAATCATCTTCCCAAATTAGGATCTTTACAGGACCTAAGCATTTAATAAAACATTAATGTTCCTTTATAAACGTATTGCTGCTGTATGAACAATTTTTCAATTCAGAAAATTTTACTCCAAACTCCTGCATACTTTCTTCCCTTGGTTAATTCAAAATTAATAGTCACCCTTACTCGCTCAAATTCCAAAAACCGACCCAACATTCACCCTCGTTCCCATCCACTTCTCCAACTTCGCAACCAAACAATCTCCGCAACACTAACCCAACAACAATTTCCAAAAGGATTTCTCGAAACACCATTTCCATCTCAGAAGCGAGGCTCAACAGTGAATATTCTAACGAGCCCTCTCCGCGCGCAGCCTCGACGATCGCTCTCTTCGTTTTTGCAACCAGTTGCTTCACGCGACGTTTCGTTTTCCTTTTATTTTTTTTATTTTTTTTCCATCCCTAAACCTCGAGACGCGCGCGTTTCCTCGACAACTCGATGGAAACGCGCCTGCAGCCTTCCATTGACGGATCCGCTCGCATCCTCGAGAGGAACGCGCGCGTGTCTCCATCGAACGAGTCCAATAGCCGCGAGTCGATCGTAATTCTTTCGAAAGAAGACCTTCTTTTTGCCCCGACGGAGATTTCCTCGCGTCGATCGTCTCGAGGCTCGATGTCGCCCTGCTATCGATCGTCGTTGCGAAGGCACAGAGCTCGTGTCGCGTTCGCCGGAAGCACGTGAAGTCGATGGATTGATTGGCAACGGTTCAATCGCGTCGTAAATAAAACGTACGTGCCATCGAGCCGTTGGCGGTGTCTGGATAAATATCGAGCTCTTGTTATTTCTCCAGACGTTTCCTATGCGATTCCTTCTTCCTTACAGTTATATCTCGTTTAAATTTGGAGGACGATGTTTTCAGAATTCTTGCGATTTGAGTGGATGTTTGGAGAATTTTGGGGATTTAAGTGGGCGATGTTTCGTGAATTTTGGGGGTTTGAGTGGGCGGTGATTAGAGGATTTTGAGGATTTGAGTGGGCGATGATTACAGAATTTTTGGGTTCTCCGTGGACGATTTTTGTAGAATTTTGGAGATTTGAGTGGGCGATGATTAGAGAATTTTTGGGATTTGAGTGGGCGATGATTAGAGAATTCTTGGGTTCTCAATGGGCGATGTTTAAAAAATTTGGGGGATTTAAGTTGGCGATGTTTCTAAAATTGTGGAGATTTGAGTGGGCGATGATTAGAGAATTTTGGGGATTTGAGTGGACGGTGATTCGAGAATTCTTGGATTCTCAGTGGGCGATGTTTCTAAAATTTTGGAGATTTGAGTGGGCGATCGTTAGAGAATTTTGGGGATTTTAGTGGGCGATGTTTCTAAAATTTTGGAGATTTGTGTGGGCGGTGATTAGAGAATTTTGGGGATTTTAGTGGGCCATGTTCCAAAAATTTTGCAGATTTGAGTGGGCGATGATACGAGAATTTGTGGGATTTGAGTAGGCAATATTTCGATAATTTTGGGGAATTGAGTGAGCGCTATTTCGAGAATTTTGGGGTTTTGAGTGAGCGATGTTTCGAGAATTCTTGGGATTTGAGTGGGCGATATTTCGAGAATTTTTCGGTTTTGAATGGGATATGGATGTCTGGAGAAATGTTAAGGATGCTGATTGGTATTCCTAGATGAAGTTCAAGGCTCTTAGGTATTTGAAGAATTTGAGACGATATTGGAGGTGGTATGATGCTTCTAATAGACGGATTAGGTGTCGAGCGTTCTTGTTTAGTACAAAATGTATTAAATAATTGTTCTGACGAGTACAACACTTCAATAAAGTATTTAATTAGTACAAATCTTTTTTTCTTTACTATTCTGGGAATTTTTATTTAAAAAAACAAATAAATTATAGATGTTGGATTTTAAGAAACACGTTTCACTTTCTAAAGAGTATAAAATATAAATTTCTACAATTTTCTTTTAATGGAACTGTATATTTTTTAATTTATGCAATAGCTCACGAAGAAATAATATTTCATTATTTTAATTTCACTATTTCTTGCCACTAAATTTTTATAGTTACTCATCGATCTTCTTTCTAGCCAATATTAATTAAAACACATTTTAAAAAATAAACATAAGACAGTTGATTATTAAAATAAAAGAACAAAAAATTGATCTGCAAAAATAACAATAATCTAACAATTTTACACTATTTCATATTTTTATATAAACTCCGACAATTCCTAAAAAGAATACAGTAACAAATATGACACCTTGAATCTTCCAATACTCAGAAATTAAAACGACTAGGTTTCAAATACTATTAACCAGAAATACACAAAACATTTTGTATGCAAATCTTGCACACATTACTCTCAGTTGGAAGAACTTTTCCAAAGGTAATAACCTTAATATCCCTGTAGAATTTTAATATCGAATATCCTATTCTAACAACTTATTTTCCAACGCAGAATTCAATTCTTCCCGACAAAACAGTGAATAATTTATCCAACACTCTAATCTTCTTTTCTATTCCACCAATTTACCTTATCACCAATTAAACACAACGAACAAATCCTTTACACAAACAACATACGATTAAAAATTAGGAAAATTAATATACGCGAATTACATCAACTATATGCAAAAGTGTAAAAGCACAATCTTCCTCAAAGCAAATATATTTACATAATTTACATTTCATGTAAATTCTCTCTTAATCGATCGTGCGAACTGTTATCTCTTCGTTCATAAATCCACGTTTTCACAAACGATCCTCAGATTTCTCTTTTTTTTTTCGTTCGTCGTTCACGAAACGTGCTAATCGTGCAAAAGTGGCGAAACAGGTGGAAATCACGGAACAATTTCAGTTTCTGAGCATGTGTCCAACGAAGCAAAACGTATCTCTGATCTTTCGAACGACTGTGACCGATATTAAGCTGCGATAGAAATTGAATTCGTGTTAAATACTTCGATTAACGTGCGACCAGGATACTGCAGTGATATTTCGCCCCACGTGTAGTGAAATTACAGTGCGAGGAATCGGCGAACCCAAGTGAAGAAATATATTTCCATTCTATCTAAACGAAAAAAGAAAAAAAAAAATTATAACAAGTGGGTGTTGCTTAATGAACGTCGAAAAGTGATCCTTGGAGATCCTGATGGGCATTTATGGAGTTGTTTGGAAGGTATTTTGAGACCTAAACGTTGACAAACGCGAAGTATCGCGCGGAAACAAGGTAGAGTATTGCGAAAATTTGAAAGCGTCCCGAGTATGGATCGAAATGAAATAAGCTGGTATATATTAAGCAAAATATTAACTTTATATATTTATTTTATTATCTATGGTTCGTTTTAACTCCTTGCATTACGACTTTTTCAGTATCCGTATATTTTAACAAATTATTGCTTTGACATTGCGACAAATGGAAAGTGTTTAACACTAGAACTACCAAAGTGGTCAAAATGACCCATTCGTAATTTTTTACAGCAATTTTATAAATTTACTGCGGCATCTCAGAGGCAATTTTCCGTGATTTTCTGTTAAAAAAGTAGATAAAGCTTTGTTTTCCTTGCATTGCGTATTTTTTTATATACCGTTAATTATGATTTTTTCGGTAGAAACAAGTATGCTTTAATCGTCGGTAGTTCTAGTGTTAAATATTAGGTTGTTTCAGAAGTTTCTTTCGTTTTATTAATAAGTACTGGATAATATTCTTTCTTTTAGAATATATTATTATTTTATACAGGATTTATTTTGATCTGTTGCCTCACGACTTTTTCAGTATCCATATATTTTAACAAATTATTGCTTTGATACTGGGTCAAATGGAAAGTGTTTAAATATTAGGTTGTCTCAGAAGTTTCTTTCGTTTTATTAATAAGTACTGGCACATTGCTACTTCTTAAAAAATAAATAATTCTTTAAAAATCAATCGCTTTCCTTCTAATTAAATATGTTCTAATAATAAAATGGAAAATTAAAATAAACACAGCTATCCTCAAATTAACTTCTAAAACAATAAAATGCTTTTTTCATATGATACAAGAATTTTGCACAATACTGCATACAGGCTCAATTTGAACATTTTTTAAAAACTGTATTTTATCAAACGTTCAGTTTAATCATCAACAATCTATAAATAATACATTCTTAAATATAATTCTTAACCGTTCTTAGAATATCTTCACTAACTCAAAGCCGAATCACTCGATTCAATTGTACAAATAAAAATTATCGATGTTAATGAAAATATAATATTATTGTTCCGAGTCAACGTTAATTTCGAAACTATAAGACATCGATTTCTCTAAGAGAATCGTTCCGAAGAATCTCTGTGTCGATGAAAACCGCATAGCAGACCCGTAGAGCTCTGGCATTCGTAATTACAACGCGTAATTAGTGTTTCAGCTCGTTAGTGGATAAACGATTACATTCTCGTCTCAACGGACAATAAACTGCTTCGGTGATTACACGTCGAGATTCGAGGAACAGTCCGTGCTTATGCGAAATTGATGTACTCCTTTTGTATTGTGTTATTGGTGTCAGTGAAATGTGCTCTGCACGTTCGTGTCTGACCACGCACGGTCCTATTCTACTTAAAGGGCAACGCGCGCCTCGGTGGACTCTGGAAAATCAATATTTCGAAAATGTATCCGAACGTATGGTCGAAAAATATTTCTACCAACTATTTCCCACAATGTATGAGCCTAACAGTTGAAACAAGGCAAATGATTAGGTTCGCTGTGGAGTACACCATCCAAGGAATATGATTTTTTGGAAATTTTCCAAAGGAACTGATACAATGCACCCATTAGGTAATTTTTTAGTTGAAAGAAGAATAGGTTCATCCGAGCAGATTCTACAAAAGGCGAAAAGATTCAACCGTTTGTCGAGATTCTCAACGGATTCCTATCGTCGCTAAAGAGAAGCGAACCGAACGTGAAACAGAGTTCCTTTCGAAACTGATTCGCGCAAAATTAACCCTCTATGGGACTCTGTGACTTAAAAGTTAGAAACTGATGTATCTATTTTTTAAGAAATTAATTTTGTGTAGTTATCGCTGCATTATTAAATTTTATTACCGTATTACTGTAGCGACACTGTNTGTATTGTGTTATTGGTGTCAGTGAAATGTGCTCTGCACGTTCGTGTCTGACCACGCACGGTCCTATTCTACTTAAAGGGCAACGCGCGCCTCGGTGGACTCTGGAAAATCAATATTTCGAAAATGTATCCGAACGTATGGTCGAAAAATATTTCTACCAACTATTTCCCACAATGTATGAGCCTAACAGTTGAAACAAGGCAAATGATTAGGTTCGCTGTGGAGTACACCATCCAAGGAATATGATTTTTTGGAAATTTTCCAAAGGAACTGATACAATGCACCCATTAGGTAATTTTTTAGTTGAAAGAAGAATAGGTTCATCCGAGCAGATTCTACAAAAGGCGAAAAGATTCAACCGTTTGTCGAGATTCTCAACGGATTCCTATCGTCGCTAAAGAGAAGCGAACCGAACGTGAAACAGAGTTTCTTTTCGAAACTGATTCGCGCAAAATTAACCCTCTATGGGACCGTGTGACTTAAAAGTTAGAAACTGATGTATCTATTTTTTAAGAAATTAATTTTGTGTAGTTATCGCTGCATTATTAAATTTTATTACCGTATTACTGTAGCGACACTGTGATCCATCTACGGTAATTATTAAAACATTTTCAAATCAAAGTGAAAAACTGTAACCAATCGTAATTTTTTCTCCAATAAGCAGACAAAATTCGGGCTATAGAGGGTTAATTAAGCGTATGGATATAAAAGACATCAATAAATATCATTGAAAATAAAGAAACTACGTTTTAAACATCTCTTAAAAATCAATTACCTTCGTTAAAATATAATTTCAAAATTATGAAACATAAAATATTACTGTGTTCCTATTAACAGAAAATAAAAAAATTTTGTGTTTAAAATGATCGATCCGTTGTTTGATTAAATTTAATAAAATTATTGTGAACTGTTGCATCGAAAATTTCACCGGTATTAAAGTATTGTTTCAAAAGATAGAATTTGGTTTATTAAAAGGTGAAAAAAAAATGTTCCGCGATTAAATGGGTCCATTGAACAGTTACTAATTTTGGTCGTGTAAATACAATCCTGTTTCACTGGTTTGTATTCGCGGAAAATCGCCTATGGCAAATTTGTCCCTGAAATATCCTGTATGAGCTCAGTGCTTAAAGATTTTAGGTAAACTTCCATAATCCAAATATCTACGGATGTTTGAACTGCAAGTTAAGCTCACTGTTAACGCGTCGTTCGCAAGAACCGAGAGGAGAGCTAGGAATTTTGGTTCACGTTGTGTACGTCAAGCTTGCAATAATAGTCTGCTGCTTAAAAATATTTGCTTATCCACTCTATGACTCCATTTTCACGACGGAACGAAACTGTTTGTTTAATACCTGACTTTGTACCGGTTCCTTAGGTAGTTATTCGCTATATATTATAAAACGATGATATACTTATATATAAAATACAAAGTTATATTTATTATACACTATAAAATTTAAATTCTCATTGTATTTTAATTTCTGATATTTTTAAAGCAATCGTTTACAATTATTAGGGTAATAATAATATTAGGATAATTAATATGACAAAATTGGTATTCGTAATACATATTTTAATAAAATTAAAATTGTCACTGTATTTTAATTTCTGATATTTTTAAAGCAATCGTCTACAATTATTAGTGTAGTAATAATATTAGTATTTTTAATGTGACAAAATTGGTATTAGTAATATATATTTTAATAAAATTAAAATTGTCACTGTAGGTTAATTTTTGATATTTTTAAAGCAATCGTCTACAATTATTAGTGTAATAATAATATTAGTATTATTAATGTGAAAAAATTGGTATTGGTAATATATATTTTAATAAAATTAAAATTGTCACTGTATTTTAATTTCTGATATTTTTAAAGCAATCGTCTACGATTATTAGGGTAATAATAATATTAGGATAATTAATGTGAAAAAATTGGTATTCGTAATAGGATATATTTTAATTTTTTTAATATCTCTGATGGTAAATTATTTCTTGCGATAATATTGAAAACATTTAGCAGATAATATTTATCATTCTGCATTGAAAATATGAAATATTCTCCTTCAAATATTTTTTTAAAGAAACGTGGAAAGATTTTTAATCTCACTTTATGGGAAATATTAATTCAAAGTTCGAAAATAAAATTCATTATATTTCTGTAAGCATTGTATCGTTGAACAAAATTTTATAGATGGAAGAATGAAAGAGAAGAATTGTTTATTAAAAATATTACGATGAATGATGGATCTCCCACAACGATAACCAACCCGTTAAGAAATAATATGTAGAATAATATTTCTGCAAAATTCACAGTACGAATTTGTTTTTAAATCGATCTCAAACTTTCCGACAGATAATCGTGAAAATTACGTTCCCGCTATTACGATCGTTTCATTTCGGAAAGTCTTCGAAAAATATTCGCTGCAATTCCAATGAAACGTAAAATGGATGAGCTAAGGTAGATTAAGTCATTCATTTTACTCAAAGGCTGAAAGTGATGAAGCCACTGTTACGCTTTTAAAAGATAAATTTTAAATTTATCTTCGTCCAAATCCTTATTACTCTTCTTATAACTGAAAAGCTTGGTAAAAGTCACCTTTAGTGTTCGGTTAGTCCAAAAATTTTGTGAAAAAAATTGAAACAGTATAATATATCAAATTTTAAATTCGAATTTTCCAGAATAAAATAATAATATCCTATTCGATATTTTGTGTAATTGAAACTGACAAAAATTAGTCTAACGATAAAAAATCTATTTTCTTCGTCAGATAAACGCGAAAACTTTTATCTCTGTAGAGCATTCGCTGCAAGAACCTAAGCTAATCGTAAAAATGTACTTTTATTTCCACAGAAAAAGCAACCACTTTTAACTGTACAAAACGCGTACTTTAAGAAGTTAAACTAATCACAAGAAAGCTATTTTCCTCCTCTAAGACAAAAGCAGGTAACCATTCCTACGAGTAAAATTGATCTTATTCGAATTTTCATTTTCTATAGAAGCAGACGCTTCCTTTCTACAGATGACACGCAGATACTTGTTATATTAAATTAAGGATAATCATAAAAAAATGTATTCTTATTAACACTGCAACTACCAGAATGGTAAAAATGAATAATAAAAATAATTCCTAATATCTTTTTATAAAATTTTTTTAAGTTTCTACTAACAATATAAATGAATGCTACAATGTTTTTTATAACATTTTTTTAAGTTTCTACTAACAATATAAATGAATGCTACAATGCTTTTTATACAAATGTTTTAAGTTTCTACTAACAATATAAATTTAATACTACAATGCTTTTTATAAAAATTTTTTAAGTTTCTACTAACAATATAAATGAATGCTACAATAATTTTTATAAAAATATTTTAAGTTTCTACTAACAATATAAATGAATGCTACAATGCTTTTTATAAAATTTTTTTAAGTTCCTACTAACAATATAAATAGAGCTTTGTATTCCTTGCGTTATATATTTTCTCCTACACTTTTCATTTTTATTTTTTCGGTACTAATAAATATACAATATTTTAATCGTCGCTAGTTCTAGTGTTGTAAGTGCTCGTAAAAAGATACACTGATCGTACAACTATAATTGTTTACTTTTTTTCAAGAATTATTAATTAATCAAAAATTTATTAACGTATTAAGAACATGTACAGAAAGACAAACGTTCAAAAAATCCGAGTCTGATAATGTTCAAAATAAAAAAAATACATGGTCAGATCGCGTATTCCCGAACATAACAAGAGGCTCAAATTAATCCTAAAAGATCGAGTTCTGTTTCTAAAGAAATAAACCACTCGTGTCAATCAACTTAATCTGTCCCCTCTAAAAATTGACTTTCACTTTGAAACGGAGGAACAAACACTTCGGTCCATCCAGATTTTCTATCCCTGGAAGCTTTTCATCCGCATCGAGCCGAAGATTTTCGCGGCGCATCGGGCGCATGAAAAACGCGGCGAGAAATTCATTCGAAAGGTCTTCGGAGATCCCGTTCAACCGGCTCGATCGTATTTTGTCGTCCCTGGTATTCTTTTCTCTTGTCGTGCGAGTACTGTGTGCGGTGAATTCCCCGTGAAAGTATCTCGAAATGATATTATCGTGAGGGAGCCGTTGAGATTTTATCGGCCCACTTACTTCCAACAAAGACGCCTTCGTTTTTCTCCTTCTTTTTCTTCATCTTCTATTTTTTCTCTTCCTCGAATCTCGAGTTCACATCGAAGGAAGATGTTTTTTTGAGTCGGTTTCGTTCTGCGAGAATCTCGATACTCGCCTAACTGCGCTATTAACCCTTTCGCCACTACGCTACAGTCGCTCACGATGAAGACTTTTGTATTCAATGGGTGACCGTAGTCGCTTTCCATAAAATGACTCACATCCACTTGTACTGATCCTGCTACGCGCCTCACTTGCACTACACGTTTGTAACCCTTGTAATTTGGAAGTAAATTTAAAAATGAAAATTTCTAAAATATTTTTAAATAATAAAAAGAAAAAATAAAGATCTGTAACCCTGAAATTTTTATTTTAAAATTTAATTTTAAATTATTCTCTGTGAAATATACAATATTAACACTAGAACTACCGAAGTAGTAAAAATGACTGGTTTGCGATTGCTTATATAAATTCTATGAATTTACAACGGTGTATTTTTAATAATTTTTTGCATTTTACTGCAATTAACACGAGCAAAAATTTATTTCCCATGCACTTCATATTCTTTTTAAATATCTATTACTTTTAATTCTTCGCTTAAAGTAAGTATACCTATATCGTTGGTAGTTCTCTTGTTAAAGAAACTGAACGCAAAAATGAAATACGTTAGGACTAGCCAAAATGACTGGTTTTGTAATTTCTCACATAAATTCTATAGGTTCATAATGACGCATTTTTAAAAATTAATTACTTTTTAGATTTACGTTCATTTCACATTTTTTTCAAGTAGCTATTATTTTGAATTCTTTGGCTGGAATAGATACGCTTTAAAACTAAAACTACTGACGATTAAAGTATACTTATTTCTACAGAGGAAATCGAAGCGAAAGGTGTCCAAAATAATATGTAGTACAACGACAAAGATTTATCTATATTTTTAAAAGAAAGTCACAGAAAATCTCACCAAAGGCACCGCAATTAATTTACAAAATTTCTGTAAAAAATTACGGATCAAGTTACAGACAAGAAACTTTCGGGGCAACCTAATATTTTTACAAGTTTAAAATAGACTCGAACCATCTTGATATGCTCTTGTTTTAATAAGAGAACGATAATAGATTAATAAGAGAATCCCGATAATTACTAAAAATGCGTTTTGCTGCGTTATTACATTTCTTGCTGTGTTCCCAAAGTTAAGTTTCCGTGAAAAATTACGAATGGGTCATTTTGACCACTCTGGTAGTTCCAGTGTTAATCGTCGGTGGTTCTAATATTAGAAACCTTTATAATAAACATTTATGTAAAAGTAACCTTCGTTTCGAGTCATACAGGCTTGAAAAGAACAGAAAAATTAAAATCATGTATGTAAAAAGAATACTGCAAATACACAACTAAAGAATGACACAATGGCATATTTTTTTTTCATTATTATCAATTAACCGATTCGCTGCCAAGGACGAGTATACACGTCTTTGGCAGGGTATCATGCATTGCCAAGACGACGAGTATACTCGTCTTTGGTTTTATGCTTGCAAATGATTATGTATGATAATATATGTGCTCTTACCAAGAAATAACAGAGCTTTGGTAAACAATAACACTGAAAATATAAATGGCAATGGGAATGAATTCGTATAATTTAGGCTTGGCAGCGAATGGGTTAATGTATCGAAACACGACACAGGAGAGACGTATTGGCGAATAAAAATTCGAAACACCGTGTTTCCTTCAAAGGGACATTTCGTACGATAATCGAAACCTCTAATCTTCGAACAACGGGCAATGTAGTAATCCATTCCTGTCTATTGTTCGTCATAATGCGGCCTAAGTAGTTTGATGAAGCGTAAATACGGGTGGAGGACTGTTACGAATTTTGTATGGCGAACTCGAGAGCTAACAACGTTCAGTGGAGTGAGTCATTTGTGGTCAGACAACCGCACACAGCCTGTAAATTCGCGTTTCCATCAAGTTACCCGCGGCAATTTTTGTCAGCGCCGATTTCGCCAACGTTGAAATTAACGCGCCGAAAAACGATGATTCGAATGAGTGGTCTAATTAATTTCGATGGGAGAAAAGTATTAAAAAATTGTAGATGCGCAGCTGGAGTTTTTCCGTTTGGTGAATAATTTTAGTGAAATAAAAAATATATATAATCAGGAAATAATTTTTGTCAGTTCTCTCAAGGTGTAATATTTTATATTCTCTTTTATTATTAAAAATGAAAATGGAGTCTTAGAGGCACGGAATTTTTTTAATAGAGAGAAAAATTGACCTTTGAAATTTAATAATTGTAAGATATTGGATTTTAAAATAACTTTAAAATAATTTTTAATAATTTAAATTGCGCGAATAAAATGTTTTAAATAGGAAAGGAAATTTCGGGGAATAAAATATTTTCTATTCAATAGCTTACAGCAGAAAATGGAATATTTTAAGTTCGTATTTTAAATACAGTTGGTTACAGAACTATTCGCCCATTTTAGATATTAATATAATTTTTTTCAACTATAATTCCTTTTCTGCATATATTTTTCTTCGTTCAAAAAGTGTTATACATTATTCTAAAATAAGTTCTAACATGTATCAGTAACAGATTTTAATTAAATTTTTTTATTTGAAAACTTATAATTTCTCATAAAACTTACTAAATACCCAAAGTGACCGGATACTTTTGCAACCAATTGTTTATACCTCAAAAAACATTTCTTGATAATGAAAATGTAGATAAAAAAGAAATACTACTGTTGGATACCAAAATAATAAGAGGGCGAAAACGAAAGTAAACGGCAAGGGGAAAGTCACATAAATAACCTAGGCACTTGGGCGAGCCAAGCTTCGAGCTCCGATGATCGTTTTGCAACAGGGCCTAATGTCGAAACACGGACCTGCGACCCTCGACAACGCTGGCCGAGATTTGGAAAATTACTCGATGACACTGTTCAAACATTGAGCTGTCGGTTATCGAGCGTTTTTTATTATTCGTATCGAGCTTTTAAGAATTGCATAAATACTATACCGAGATTGTTGCAAATTCTCATTTAGCGGATCGAAGACTTATTTCTTACAGCATTACAACGCAACAGATCATCGAATTTACAAAAGTGTAATAAATTTATTATCTAAATAATAATATCTAATAACAGTTTAATAAACTACTGTTCAAAATTGATTTTTCCTCAGATTTTCACAGATTAATCTTTCATGGACACACGATCGATCCAACAACACTAATCAATCCTTCGAGCAAAAGAAATAACAGTATCACTGTTTTCAGAGAAAATATCTCGAACGTTACGAAGAAACCAAAAACAAATTAAAATAAATTTCGGAATAAAGTCGTAACGAAGAAACCAGAAAGAAATAAAAATAAATTTCAGAACAAAGTCGTGCAACTTTCACCATCGTTTAACGCGTTAACAGATTGACGGCCGCTGTCACGCGCGTGTGACTTTGTACAGCTATTTTCTGGAAATGGTTTTTTGCCGTCATTTCGATGTTTGTATTTGAATGCATACCGGTGCTATTTTTAAAGAAATATTAAAAATAGTGTAACAGTGATCTTAACGCTTTTCTTGTTAATAATTATGCTAGGAACGATTCTGTAAATAT
>SMSQ01003787.1:31056-51324 GCA_019453375.1 Ctenoplectra terminalis | reverse complement strand
CGAAAGACTTTTCGAGTAAGTTTGTTCCATGATTGGTAGAATTTATTCTTTCAACGATGTTTGAGAAACTTCCAACCGATAGAGAAAATACTGATAAGTTTTATAATTATTATTTTAAAGCAGTCATAGTTTTGTTGAATATTCTAAGAGTATATCGAATCGTGAATAATCCTTTGTTCACGGTTCTGGTATTAAATATTAATTTTTATGGATCTTCCTAATGGACTGACTCTTCTTTACCATACCGTTAAAGCATGTAGATTAGATGGTAGTATAACAGGATGATATTGTCCCCGGCGAGCGAGGGACAGATAAAATTTTGAAATTTTTATTCCTTGGTACACTTTTATTACCTACACAGTCTATTGCTTGTTTCATCCCCGGCTCTAAACGAAGTTACAAGGGGACTCCGTGGCCGTGGCAGAAGTTGCAAAATAGTATGTAAATTTTAAACTTATCGCCGTATAAATTTTAATATTTTTCAAAAGCCTTTGAGGCAGCCCACTGAAATTGCGTTCGCCACGGCAGTCAAGCGAAAATTTAATTCAACGCCGTTCAGTTTCGGTGTATCCTGATGAATTTTATTTCTCCCATCTCGTCAAACGTTCTATTCACACGGATCGTAATTTATCCTACGACAAATTTATTTCTTTTCCTCGCCTTTCCTTATCGATCGTTCGTTCCAACCCGGAAGGACACCAGAATTCCAGATTCAAACGCTGAATTTTTCAAATCCTTTTATTCGTTGGAATAAAAAATAAAAATGTGCAAGAATACCGGGATTCTAAATTCGTGACTGAATTTTTCAAACGCTCTTATTTCTTGGAATAAAAAAAAAAAAAAAAANGAATTCTAAATTCGTGACTGAATTTTTCAAACGCTCTTATTTCTTGGAATAAAAAAAAAAAATAAAAATTTGGAAGAACACAAGAATTCCAAATTCAGCGCTGAATTTTTCAAATCTTGTTATTCCCTGGAATAAAAAAAAATAGAAACGTGGAAGAATACCGGAATTCTAAATTCAATACTAAACGTTTCAAAACCTGTTAATCCTTGGGAAAAAAACAAATGAAAGTAAATAAATAAATAAATAAAAATTGGTAAAACGGTGCGAAAAATTGCAACCATTTTAGCGAAGATGGTTCTGCTTCGTTATTCGAGTACCTTACAAAAGCACTTCATCCGATCTTTTTCGCATTGACTCTCGAGAGGCCAAAAGTAAGATGAAACAGTCGCGACAGTTGCACGTTTAAAGCGCGTCCTCCATTGTTACTCTTTCTTCTGTCTGCTGGAGCAGTTTTCACCGGGTTGTTTGCATAGACAGCCGATTTGAATCGTGCAATCTCCGCGCCCCATTTTCTCCGGATACAGAGAAACCGTTGCTTCGATATTTATCATCGAGCGTAGTTAACAACGGACTACGAAAAAATGCGTTTCGCGTCGGAAAATGGTTACCGTTTCTGGCGATGTTCTCGAATTTATCCGATTTTTAATTACCGGCTTCCAAAGGGATTACAAGGGTATTAATTTTCTTGTTGGAAGCTGAAAAATCCAGCACGTGCTTCGAATAGCCTCCCAGTATCCTTAAGCGAGTTAAGTTACATCGTGCTTGGGAAATAAAAGTTGCGAGGAAGCACGTTTCGTACGTGATACATTTGTATCAGAAGCTTCGTGCAGCTTGTGTACACAGTCCATTCGGTTGGTTGAAATGTTATTTAACACTTGAAACGTTGCAAACATCGACGTTCGCGTGGTTGTAAATTCAACGAGGAATAATGGCAAATGTGTTGCTGAAAAATTAATTTGCACGCGGTGTTCGACATATTTTACCGGGCAAATATCGCCGGTATTTTTCTTTGATCGCAAATTGGTGAAATGTGTTAAGCAAATGTGGACCGAAGCTTTTTATTTGTTAATAAAACGGGAGCACGATTGGATCGAAAAAGGATCTGAAGACTCTACCAGGATTAATTACGTATTCCGGGTACCGAGGCAGGAGAGAAAATGGTACCGGTGAAATTTCCACGTACGCGTGCCCATTGTTTCCAAACTTACAATTGGACGGCGAATTTTTATGCGGTTAAGGAAAAATTTGAAACCGCGAAGATACAGAGAACTCACGCGATGATCAAATATAAAGCTGTCGCCTATCTAGTTTTAATTGGTTCGTTTTAATTCGTACAAATATGAATTGGCGCAAAAATCTGTAGCCTGCTTCGAACATTCGCGAACGTTCCTGTAATTACGCTACTTTCGCGTCTTTTGATGCAACCAGACTAGCTGTCCCACGAAGTTCCCGCCATTCGAGCGACCGCCTAATGGCTGCGACAATTCCGAATTGCGGCTGCAGCCGCTAATGCACTTCGCGTGCCCTCTAATAGACCATCTTTACTCGGTGGATTTAAATATCGTTTTGTAGAAAAGAGAGAGGAGGAAAAGTAGTCGGAAAGACGAAACTGTCGCCATTGTACGTAATTCTCGTCGAGAGACCTTAAAAGTGATTCGTTAAGGGGATTTATTATTGGATGCGTGGCGAAAGCGGTATTCGATCAAAATTGTATTAACCCTTTGCCCTACAATCACGAGTCACTGTCGCGGTGGTGATTGTGGTTCGAATACGGCGAAGATAAGCTATGTTTATCACAGATTTCAATTTTAAGATAGAGTCGAGCTATAATATAAAATATTGGTTTCAAATTCTTAGGAATTCTTGGAATTGTACGAGTATCAGAAATTTCTAAACGGCAGATTTAAATTGGATAGAGTCGAACTATAATATAAAATACTGGTTTTAAATTCTTAGGAATTCTTAGAATTGTAGGAGTTTCAGAAATTTTTAAATGGCAGCTTTAAATTGGATAGAGTCGAACTATAACATAAAATAGTAGTTTCAAATTTTTGGGAATTCTTAGAATTATAAGAGTATAGAAAATTTCGAAATGGCAGCTTTAAATTGGAGAGAATGGAACTACAATATAGAGTACTAGTTTCAAATTTTTTTAGACTATGGTAAAATTGTAAGAGTATGAAAAATTGTAAAAATGGCAGCTTTAATTTAGCCAGAATGGAACTGTAATATACATACTCAAATAATTTCTATAATTTCAACGATTTAAAAATTTCGTCTTCTATAAGATGCAACTATTTTTTTTTTTTTATTTCTTTTTTCTCCGTGATTTTCGTATTTTTCTATCCAAATTTCTGATACGAATGCAACTCTGGATTCTTTGCCGCGCATCTTTCACGGATGACGTACCTTCGGGATGGAAACAGTAATTTTTGCAGAACTCGGGAACTTGAAGTGCAACGTAGACTGGCTGCACGGGAACGTTAGCAGTTCCCAAGTGTTTGGGTAGGCGATATTTCATACCAGTGTTCCGTATATAATTAATGGCAGGTTCTTCCGCTTCCTCGGCCAATTCTGTGGCCCTCGAACGCCATTAACTTCGTCTCTTTCGCGTCACGCCGACGTAAATGATCGTATTGTGTCGTCGTATTCATTTACCTTCTAAATCTCGATTATTACTCGCTGTTGGAGCCGCGAGAGAATTATAAAGAATCCCGTTGCTCGTCGGTGCCATTTATGGGCAATAAAAGTTCCTCGTGCTTCACGACTACGGCAATCCGTGAATTTATCTCGACCAATAATTGTCCATTTTTATTACCATTGCGATTTTATTTCTTCTTCGCGGGAGAACACTGATATTTACATTGACATTAATTCGCGTAACGAATTTTTGAAAATTTCACAAGTACCTGAAACCCAGCCTTCTCTTTATGGGGGGTAGTTCTTTGTTCTATTTTCTTCGAAACCATCGAAATAATTTAGATCAAATTTGGACTAAGTATTCTATCAATAATTCTACATAAATTATATACAATGTATATCAATGAATCTTTTAGAAAAAAAAGTTACAGGATGGGTAAAAAAATCGTCCAAAACCCGATTAATAATTTTTTTTAATGACTATTAAAAATTTGAATCAATCTGGTATAGATTCTAAGAAAACGATGTTATTTCTTCTTAAAACAAAGAGTGTTAATTGATTGGTAATTAAACAGTGCTAAGTATTACACAAGAAATTAGCCTAAATTATTTTTACAGTTCGCAGTGAAAGAATAGTTATTTTTTTCCGTCGTGGGTTTGCTTGAGCTACACATAAATTTATACCGATGCTGTTTTCGAAGCATCATCGCTTCTGCGACACAGTCATCTGCACACACGTCACCACCCACACCTCTGTGTAACCGTACACGTTTCTAGTCACGAGCTAATGAGTTAAATTGAAGTTAGCTTTGCGTTACACGTGAGTCACACTCTTAAAGCAGCTTTGTCCCATTAGATTAATGAATAAAATTATCCACGTCCTTCGCTGATGCCCGTGCCTCGTACCTTCGCCTGGTATAAGATAGCGTCGTTTGCATAATTTATGCCTGTCATAACAGCGAAACGTGTAATATATGTACATTTATAGGATATACCGTCATAATTCGTTGCGCGATGATTTTCCCACGGAATGCGAGTGACCCTCGATTCACACTTCGTAGCGTGTTCGTAGAAAAATAGAAACATTCATCGTCGTTTCAGGATCGAAATCAAAATACAACAGTGAATCAAAATAATCTATATTGATACAATCGTGATAAATAAAATACAATACACTTACGACGATTCAGAGAAAAACAAAAATTTTCTTACGATGGTCTTCAAAATTTTCTTTCGATAAACAAATCAGAATTTTAGCTTGGAAACTTAAAGAATATTTTTAAATACTCAAATATCTAACATTTAATTTCTAGATATATAATACACAAAAATAAATACGATGAGGAAGACAGGTATGCAAATACTCTCTGTCCCCATTCTATGCTTTCTTTCATCCTCGATCCACGATATTTCCTCCCGGAAAAATCAAGTGATAATAAATTAAATTATCCGTGGAATCATACAAGCAATCGCGGTACTTCAGAAGCAACCAGAGGTTCTGAACACCGCTAAACAATAAATACTTCTGTCTCGCTTTAAGAACTCACAAAACCACCCCTATTTTTATATTCTCCCAATGATTCCTCTCTCTCTCTTCTGCTCTAAATATTTTCACGCGACTATTTCATCCTTCCTTCGTAAAAAAAAGAACCTCGGTAACCAGAAAATTAAAAATAAAAAATAAAAAATAATAATAAAAAAAAAAGAAACTTGAAAGTTTGCAAAAAATGTAGTTCAAGCGACGCCAATAAGAAAGATGTGGCAAATGAATGAAGTGACGCTACGTTTCTGCAAAGTTTCAAATTTTATTGAATTTTCGGGTTACCGAACTTCCATCGTCGGTTGTTTTCGCTCCCCAAGGGTTGGAGGGGTTAACAAACTTTTCATTCGAATCACGATAATTTCTTATCAAACGATATCTCTCGACGACCAAGCGCACCAGCAAAGATATCACTCGGCATCCTCTGTCCGAGGAACTCGTGGCAACTTCGAGAAACTTGCTACGTTTTGTTGAGTGGTTCTTTCTGTTCTTCGCCGCGAAGGAAAAGGGGGTTGTTTTCCGATGGCGTCGCGACGCAGTTGCACGAAGGACGCTGGATATCTCGACGCGAAATTGCCATCTGACTTGTCGTTTGTCTCGAAGACTTCTGCTTTTCTTTTTTCTATCCTTCGATTTCTTCTCATTTTCTTTTTTTCTTTTTTTTTTTTCAAGCTTCGAAAACTCGTTAATCTTTGGAACTTTTAAATAGGGTAAATTGAAGAGTGATAAACGTCCTTTTTTTCTTTTTTTTTAAAGAATCATCGAAAATTTAATTAACATCTAAAGCTACGATCTGCGTGTTGATTTTTAATATTCTGTATATTGTTAAAAATAATTAAAAAACAATATTTTATAGTCTACGCGAGATCTAGACATTTCATCCGGAATTACCTTTTTTTTTTTATTATTGTATTTTCTTTAATGCTCCGTTATTTTTTTTCTTCTTTTTATTCCATTATTGATTTTTTAAATATTGAGTTGTTAAAGAATCGAAGCTACAAATTAAAGAATTGGTTATAATTTAATTAGCAGTTATAAGATCCAGGAGACTGTCTATATTTTTTCTCGTCCCGTTAAAGAACGGAATTTTGTCTAGAAATCGAACAGACACCTGAAACTTTGTATTACACGGAACCACTGGTGGTCGAGAAAAATTTTTCAAAATAAAGTTCCCACGGAAAGTTATAACTGATCGAAGCGGCGTGCATACGGAACCGGAATTCAATTCCCGTGAAAAGGAAGCGAACTCCTTATTCGTATTTGGAGAGTTATTTCATACTTCTTCGACACTCGCTAACTTACGGTAGACACGTTACTCTGAAAAATTGTTCCAATGAATTCCATTCGATCCGAGACAGACTCTCGTACCGTTGCATCGAATAGAATTAAAAAAAATTTTAACGTCACCGTTGGGAATTGATACGTTTCGCGACATCGTATACAGCTCTAGGAATAATACAGAGATGGCACTATCGCGCTCAATCGTATTGCTCTCTGTGTTTTACCGTGCGATAGTCCTCTATACTATGTTTTCTTTGCGCATTTCTCGAATTAGCTTCCCTCTCTGTTCTCTATAGGGTCCCATGTCCTCTGAAGTCGTCGATCGTTCTTCAACCCTTTGCACTGGTAAACTTTTTTAAGTTTAACTTTTTAGAATCATTTAACCTTTTAAATTTCAAAGGACTATCGTGAAAACTTAAAGTGTTCTTCTGGAAAGAAAGAAAGAAAATTGTAAATGTTTACGATTTCTTATTCATTTGGTTAATTTATCTTTATTTCGAAATAAAAGGCGGGTTTGAATCGATGGAAATGTAGAATTTAATTAGAAACATAATCTCTGAAGAAAATTGCGAGTGTCGCCATTGCGGCGCCAGCCGAGCGCGAAGGGTTGTTTCAATCACACGTTAACCCTTTAACTCTAAACTTTTTTAAGTTTTGAAAGACTTATGAAAATTTAAAGCGTTGTTCTGAAAAATGAAACAGGATATTATAAATGTTTACGATTTTTATTTATTTCGTTCATTCGTTTTAATTTAATTTTAAAACAAAACAATATGTGAATCGACGAAAATACGAGATTTACCTTAAAACTTAACTTGTAAAGAAAATTACACACGTCTCCATGCAGCGTCAATGGAGTGCAAATTAGTTAACACACTTGTCTGCTAACTGATCGCACTTCTCGAGCTAACACTCTTTATTCCAACAGATTATGAGATTTATCCCAACAGTTGCATCGAATCGTGAGTTATTCGAAATCAAAATACTTGGTTGATTAAACGCTGATTGTTAATTGTACGGATATATTTTCCTGCGAATTTTTGTATCAAAACAGTCGCGTCGATTTGCTCGCGAAAAACAGAGTGAAAAAGAAGAGGACGAATGGTGATAAAAAAAAAAAAAAAAAAAAAAGAATTACCTGGGAAGTCTCACGATTTCCATTCGATCGCCGGTTTCCGTATTTGCTTTCCCCCGTCATGAAATCGTGTTTATTAGAGCGCTTTTCATTCTACGCGTGTAATTTTTACGCTTCGTTGATGCAACGAGCCCGGCCGTAATTCGAACCTATGTTTCGAGCCTGGAAAAGCCCAGCTTTTACATCGATACTCGTCGCATCGATAAATCCAGCGTGTAGTTATCGATACACCGCATCCCCGCCGGTTTTCATTAATCAGTTCTCCGGTTACGCGCCTCGAAATTCTCGAAATTGCTCGTAATTGGCGCTATTATGCCCGTGGCGCGAGAAAGCATATGATGAACCTGAACAGAGGATTTTCTGTTCCATTTCTTCCCAGTCGATTCGGTCTAGCTTGCCTACTGTGTGTTTTGGTATCCTGTGAAACGGGATGAAGCGTAGAAAAGGCTTAATGTTGTATAGAAAATTATCACGATTCAAGGAATTTAATCATGGAGCTGGTTTTTTTTTTATTTTTGGTCGAAAAGGATTGTCTGGGATTTTATTTATTATATTTTTTATAATTGGTAAAGTGTAAGTTTTATTTTCTTCGGAGTTATTAATAATTTAGAAAGTTCGGTGTGAAAGGTGTGAGTTATTAATGATGTTTTATATCGTTTACAAAGATAATTAGTGAAATAATTATAGAAATAATTCATTCTTCTTGATAATTATCTCGAGATATTCAATGGAATCATTTTCAAAAATAATTAATGGAGCTTTGATGTACCACTACTGCATCCCTTAAAAATAATTCAGTCTTCTTAACAATTATCTCGAGAAATCCAATGGAATCATTTTCAAAAATAATTAATGGAGCTTTGATGTACCACTACTTCATCCCTTAAAAATAATTCAGTCTTCTTAACAATTATCTCGAGAAACCCAATGGAATCATTTTCAAAAATAATTAATGGAGCTTTGATATACCAGCACTTCATCCCTTAAAAATAATTCAACCTTCTTAACAATTATCTCGAGAAACCCAATGGAATCATTTTCAAAAATAATTAATGGAGCTTTGATGTACCACTACTTCATCCCTTAAAAATAATTCAACCTTCTTCTTAATAATTATCTCAAGAAACCCAATGGAATCATTTTCAAAAATAATTAATGGAGCTTTGATATACCACTACTTCATCTCTTAAAAATAATTCAACCTTCTTCTTAATAATTATCCCAAGAACTCCCATTCTTTGATTCTCCAATTAAATCTAAATTAACTCAGTTCCCATCAATGTCTCAAAAAATGTCCAAAAATTAACATCCATCTAAACTATCAGAAACTCTCTGAAACTCAACAAATTGCCCACCATGACCACCCCTCTTCTCCATGACGAACGACACAAGGTCTATCATGAGGTATCCGGATACCAAGTCGAAGAAAGTCAGGTGAAAGGGACTCGGAGTGGCCGATATATCGAAACCTGGTCGAGAGAATCGTAAGAAAGAGAATAGGCACGCCAAGTGGTCGATTACACGTTATTGGTCCGTGCGCCACGCTTCCGGGCGGTCGCATCTGCATAAACACGATGTCGTTTTCGAGGCACGGCCAGAAATTCCAACTCGGTTATTTTGCCAGGGAGTGGCGTCAGCGTATCGATTTTCCGCGTGCACCTCGCGAACACCGGACCACCGTAAACGGAAAATACAGCTGGCATCGCGGAGGAATTAAAGCCTACCTTTCCTCGGACCCGTTCTCGTTTCCGATTTGTTTTCGTTCGTCGTGTCGACTTGCACGCGTGATGCATCGTGTGCTGATTTTTATGTCCACAGAATTGTAGAATTAGATCGAAGGAAAGGAATTCATTTTTTGACGATAATTAGATCTAATTTAAAAAATTTATTATGTTTAACCATCCTTCTATCGATATTTGTTTTAGCTCGTTGTAATATTAGATAATTAAGATGATTATAAAATTAACAATAGTAAGTATTAGAGTTTTTTAAGCACATAAATCTACTAGATTCATTATAAGCAAATATCTTACTTTTGAAAACATTGCAATATCGTAATAGCCATTCATGTACTGTTTAATGGTCACTAATGACTTTAATGTTAACGCGACCACTTTAAAATAAACTTAGAATAAGGAAAAAAAAGTTATTTTGTAAGTGAAAAGGGATAAAATATGATAATAACAAGAATTTGTATTTTATGAAAAAAATTTATTGTACTGTAAAATCTTGAAGACTCCGGGAAGTATTGAAAAATAAAAATGGCGGTGTATGAGGAATTTTTTCTATGTCTGCGTTTCCCAAAGAAAATTGTCTTCTAAAAAATATATAGCTTCCGTAGCTGTTGAAATATGTGAAAATTTAATTGATAAAATTCAAAATACAAGCAAATCGATTAAAAATGTATGACAGAGGTTGAAAATTCATTCTCGGTTGGGAGAATTTATTTTCACGTATAATATATCGGTTTGTCTGTTATAAAAATTGATTTGAAGAATTGAAGTTATACCGCTCATTTTGATTTATGTTTTCGAGCTCGTGTGCCCAAGAATTACCAATGCATTTAATATTCTTGGGGCGCTGATTCAATCAAAATCTTTGCCCAACAAAATCAGACGCGAAAGTTTTTAATTCCCTTTGATGGGGCTCTTATTTTCGAACGGGTTTCAAGCTCGGCCGTGTTTCAAGCTCGTTTAAATTGGTCAGACGTAACCAAACAGATTGCGCTGTGCAAAAGCGTCGGATGGTTTGTCTGCATCGAGTTTTAGGGGAATTAGATTTTTCGACGCGGTCGGGATCGCGTCGATCTCCAAATTGATATTACAAATTATCAGAACACTTAATTAAAACTACCCCGCTGTCCCGTACCAATTAATCGAGCGCTTGTGTCGGATTTTCGAGGGTGATACATAATTCAGTGAAATCGAACTACATTCCTTTCGATTATCCGAAAAATTCGTCCACTGTACGATTATAAAAATCTTTTATAATCACCCTCAATATTTTTCAATTTTAAGGAAGGGAACCAAAGTCGGAGCTTCAATTTTTTTACTCGAAAATAGTTACACGATGAAAGTTAATTTTTGATTTATCATATTGGTATCTTAAAGAAAATTTCAACGAGTTGAATTTGAACAAATACATAAAATTACAATATATTTTATAATATTTAGAAACAGAAAATAGGTGAATTTTCACTGAGAAGTGTACGAGGGTTAATATAAAATTAAAAATTGATATTTTAGTATTAAAATATTATTTTCTTAGATACTTAAAAGCCAGCTTTACCAGAATTCACCTGAAAAATTATAATAAAAATCACCGTTGAACTTAGCAAACAAGAAATTAAATAAATAAATCAAAGATTCGACTATGCTACGCTTCCTTTTTACCAAACAGATAAAATGAAAACAAAACAAAAATTGGTACACGAACAACCTCGTATTCTTCTCCAAATTAGATCATTTTTTACTCGAAAGAAAAATCTCTGATCGAGTCGAGAATAATGTAAGAGTTGTAACATAGTTACATCTACAAAGTGACGAAAAAGTTTTCCTAAGAACTAAGTTAAGCTATGAAATGAATCAGGTCATCGTCTTGCCAGTTTAATCCAATCCCAATCCCAACGTTAACGCGCCTTGCACAGTATTTGTTCTTCCTTGGTAATCCGTATCGTCGGGCCTCGACTTTTGAAGCGAAAACGTTTGCCAATCGCGCTCTGTACACAGCGCGCCGAAAGTGGATGAGTTGGAAACTGTGCTCGTAACGAGGCGACGACGTCGACTTTAGGGGGGGTTGAAATTGAAACTTCGACCTCTTCGAGTACGCGACACAACAAGTCGCTCAGCGCACATCCCTGTTTGGGACTCAAATTAGGAATTTTATAGGGGTCTCAATTTTCTAGCGCTCTAAACTGTTGGCTAACTCTCTTTCTTTGATCCTGAGGTTCTTTTGACGATCCCTGTGACGATTTCGCTGGGATCGCTCTTTGTCGAGGTTACTTAGTTACCATTAATTAAAACCTTATTAAAATCGCAATATTAATAGTGTTTCGAATTAAAAATATTTTAAATTTCAGTCCTTGTAAATACTTTCAATAGAAATTAAATTTCTCAGCGCTACCTCGACGTCTTTCCGTATTTTAAATCGAATGCTTAATTACACGATAAATTAAAATTCTACCACGAGGTAAAGGAAACGTGTTACAAAATAAATCGAAAAAATTAGTACGCAACATCTATCAACAACAAGAACCACCGACGATTGCAGTGCACTTATTTCTACTAAAGAAATAAAAATAAAAGATACATGAAACACATACTCAAGCCAAATAAGCATGTATTCATATTCTTGATACAAAATTAAAAAAGAAATCCTTCAAAACGCGTCGTAATAAATTCATAAAATTCCCATGAAAAATTACGGATTGGTCGTTCTGACCATTTTGATGATCCCAGTGTCCCCCGCGAGTGTAAATAAATTACTCTATTTCACCCTCTCACGGAAGGAAAGATAGAGAGTGTCCCCCTTTCCTGGTCGACGAACAATATTTTTTTTTTCCCCAACAAAAGTCTACACGGAACCGATTTTTAAGCGCGGAACTATATGCCCGCGACTATTCATCATACCAAAACATCGCCACGTTGAAGTCACGGTCCGTCCACGAGAGACGGAGATAACCGGCATCCAAAGACACCCACCGCTCTAACCGAGTGATTAATCGTCGACAACCGACGTCTCTGGCCTCGTCTATTTTCTTATCTCGCGATTAATAATCGGCAACAGGGGCCGTTCGTCGGCCAGACGTCAATGGTCTCTTCGTCTCTGTTGGTCTAACAGGACGTCAAACTCTTCTACTCGTTTTCGCGATTCAGCCACGACTCGTCGCCGATTATTAAAGCTCGATCGATCGAGGCCGCGCGGGAATTAACGCGGCCAGACTAATGAAGGAGAGGGAACTTAACGAGAGGGCTCGTGGATGCACACCGGCCGAAGAATTAATGAGCCCTAGAGGACAATTATGCGCGTGCCCTGCCCCCTCGTCGGATAATTGGGTAAAAATTGGGTAAACCGTTGGCGTGCACGCGTCGCCGGCCAGAAATGTATGCGGAAACTTTCACGCGACGCTTTTTCTTTCGACGATCGTTAAGGGAAACTTCGCAGCTGACGACGTTATAATGCTCGCCGGCAATCACTGAAAATCCCAAGTTCGTCTCTTCGTTCTTGCGCGACTTTGGACCGAAGCTGCCCGGTTGATCGTGAAGAACTGCCAGCAAAACGTGGACCGTTTTTGTACGAGGTCGTTACGAGTTCGTTGGGTGGTGACCTTAATTGGTTAGAAAAGAGAGTTTATGGGGCTGGGAACACTTTAGAGTCTTGGCTCTAAAGAGTCGCGAAGTGGGATCCTGGATATATTTATTTTTTGTTTGTTGAATTTGGAAATTGTCTTTGATAGAGTTTTCCGTGTGGGTTTTTTCGGCGTTGGTAAGGTGGAATCGAGATTTATTTATTTTCTAATTTTATTATAATTCTTCGCGTAGATTTCTCAGATCTTGGTTGAGGTTTTTTAAGGGTTGCAAAGGTGGTCTCTGGATTTATTTATTTTTTGTTTGCTGAGTTCAGAAATTGTCTTTGATAGAATTTTTCGCCTGGATTTTTTCGGTGTTGGTAAGGTGGAACCTAGATTTATTTATTTTCTATTTTTATTATAGTTTTTCGCGTAGATTTCTCAGATCTTAGTTGAGGTTTCTTAAGGGTTGCAAAGTTGGTGNGTTTTTTAAGGGTTGCAAAGGTGGTCTCTGGATTTATTTATTTTTTGTTTGCTGAGTTCAGAAATTGTCTTTGATAGAATTTTTCGCCTGGATTTTTTCGGTGTTGGTAAGGTGGAACCTAGATTTATTTATTTTCTAATTTTATTATAATTCTTCGCGTAGATTTCTCAGATCTTGGTTGAGGTTTCTTAAGGGTTGCAAAGGTGGTCTCTGGATTTATTTATTTTTTGTCTGCTGAGTTCGGAAATTGTCTTTGATAGAATTTTTCGCGTGGGGTTTTTCGTTGTTGGTAAGGTGGAACCTAGATTTATTTATTTTCTATTTTTATTATAATTTTTCGCGTAGATTTCTTAGATCTTAGTAGAGATTTCTTAAAGGGTTGCAAAGTTGGTTTCTGGATATATTTATTTTCATTCGATAAATTCGGAAGATAAATAAAAGAAGTTCTTTACAATTTTTCACGTGGATTCCGACAAAGCCAATTCTGAGCTGTTAAAAAATATATTTTAAGTTTGACGTTAATCCTCATCCATCCCTTGTGCCAATTCGATACATTTTTGTCACAAAAGGTGAACGTTACGACGAATATAAAAATATACCTTGCACGATGCGTCGTTACTTATAAAAGAGTGCGAACAATCTTACATTTGAACATACAGAAACATTTATTTTTTTATTTTCAATAAAAGAATTTGCTATTTTAATCACTTACCCTTCAATTATATTCGTCTTTTACAATCGTGTCGATACGACACCAAGGAACGAATTAACAAAAATAAAATAACGAAGTAGCAAAAGTGGTTCGGTAAAATTTCGAAAACGTTTCGTCATAATCGTTTATTTTTAATAATACCAATCACAGGTTTTAACTAAAAATTGAGTCACCAATTTCGAGCTCTTGTAAACCATCAAACCGGCCACCGTTTCCGTTCTCTAAACAGATCGAACGGAAAATGATACCCGACAGGATATGAACATTTTATGCTCGGTATAAAATGTTCGCATTTACAGCGTACAAACATTTCGCTGTTTCGAGCGTATAAAAAAGATATACGCGAGGAAGTAGCTTATTTCGTGGTCGTAGCGATGCTGGCGAATTAGTTTCGCTCTCTCTCTCTTTTTTTTTTTACCGGTTTCGCATTTTTTATACCGGATAAAGTTGTTCGCCATACGTTGGATCGGACCTCGTTCTGGAACGCAAAAATAATGCAAGAGCGTAATCGCGCGAGTAATTGCGATGACATAAATTAAAAGCGTAATCTGTGGCCGGTGTAATATCCTTGGGGAAATATAAAGAAGAATAATAAAAAATCGTGGAATATAAACATTCCTGTTTAATATTCGAATAAATCGCTGGATTTTGCTTGTGTTCTCGCGACACAAGGAAGATTAATTAAACCGAATTGGAATAATATCTGTTCACGTTTATTATCTATTTTAAACTATTCTCAACCCTGCCACGGTCCTCAAATTCTTTTCTGCCCAAGCGCGCTCTCGTTTGACTAATTCTAAGATTCTCAATTCCGATAAAAATATGTGTTTAGCGTAAAATTGAAAAAAACAAATTTGCTTATCGACGCTAGCTTTTTTACATTTTTTTTAAATTAGAAAAACACGGTTGAGTTAAAAATGACCCAAGAACCGTTGTTCTTTAATTTTAATTCGTCTAAAGGAAAATTCTAAGAAAACCTTTCTTTTTTTCTTTTCTTTTTTTTTCTTTTAATGAATAATGTTTTATTTAGTCTCTGTTAGAATAAGTACTGGAATATTAAAGTCGTTTATCACAGACTGCTAGATAATTAAAATTGAACATGGAACTTTGTAAAGATAAATAAGTAAAAATAAAAGTTAGGTAAGCTTCAAACTCTTCCATTGGAAAATTATTTCCGAACACAGTTCTGCCTAAGCTCGTGCCTACACATATTTCATAATAAAACGAGCTAAAAAACAGATTGCAAACTCCTCTATGGTTCTCCTACATAGTCGGTTGATAAATCCGCCGGAAGTTCTAATTGCTCGCCAGTATTAATTCGATCAGGCAACGCATCCGTCTGTGTTATGCGCCTCTGCCCGTTGGAAACTTTACCTTCTATTGATTTAAAGGATTAACCCGAAGCTTACTTGCATCGTTTATTCCATTAGTTAAGATGTTTGTTCGAAACAAGGGGTAGCTTTTTTCCCCATCAGGTGTCGACTTTATAGGGGAAACAGATTTAATTAGACTCCCTTCTTTTTACACCGTTTATTTTATATTTTTTTTCCAAATCTTTCCTCAATTTCTGTAGCGTACATTAACGCAGAATTTCTCTAATAATTTTTCCAAGAACGTTGAAGATTTTTTGTATCATTTTTAGAGATCCGTTGAAGGAATTTTGGGAGACTTGTTTGTCAATGAAAGGTAAGTTATAAATTAAAAAGAAAATGTATCTTTCTATAAGATGATTTCTGTTGTACATAAATAAATTTTAACTCTAAAAAATTGCGTTCCATTAATTGATGTAAAATTCGAGAATTCGTGGGACAATATAATTCAGAATTAATTCTTTATTCCGTGTCAAATTTAATTATTTTAAACGATGTAAAACAATTTTCTTACCTTTAGCATTCATCAGATATCGTTGAGAATTATAAAATTACGGTTTTTAGATACGAAATTTTGCAGAGATTATTCTCTGTTTACCAAATTTAATTTAAAACGATGTAAAAAAAATTTTCTTATCTTTAGCATTCCTCAAATATCGTTGAGAATTATAAAATTACAGTTTTTAGATACGAAATTTCGTAGAGCAATATTTTGCAAAGATTATTCTCTGTTATTTATCAAATTTAATTTAAAACGATGCAAAAAAATTTTTCTTACCTTTAAAATTCCTCAAATATCGTTGAGAATTGTAAAGTTATGGTTTTTAGATACGAGATTTCATAGAGTAATACCGTGCAAAGATTATTCTCTGTTGTTTATCAAATTTAATGGTTTAAAGCGATGCAAAAAGATCTCTTTACCTTTGATATTTCTTATACGGTTAGGAATTAAGCGTAGAAAAAGAATGATGCGAATTCTGCAGTGCTTGTGCTCGGTTAATGCGTCGTTGACGGAGAAATCGATAGACGTATACCGCGGCGTCAGCCAGCGTTCTTACGCCGAGCTAACAGAGTCTAGGCTTCCTAAGCCTCGGAGCTTAGCCTGGACAGAGCATTGTCTTAATCGCTTGCTTTGCAACAACACTAGGCGTTGCTGCAGCTGTGTCGATAGATGTCGAAGTTGAGCGAACACTTGGCGTGCGATATCGTGGTTTAGCGCGCTGTGACGAGACTATGTTATCTGCATCACAAATTAACGCCACTCAGCTTGCTCTGTATAATAATTTGCATCTATTTACAAGAACATATTTTATTATCTCGGTGCATCAGTGCCTGGTTTACATTTTGACGCGGAAATTCTCTGGGGGTAGTGTTCTTAAGTGTATCAATAAACAGAAAAGAAACAAATAAATACACAAATACCGTAACGAATTAATATTTGTTATTTATCAGACAAGCAGACTTATGTACTTCTTCAGGATTCCAATTTTTGTCTTACTTATCAATAGCAATTAAATATTTTTAGATTAAAAAAATTCGAAGATATTCCACACAAAATTCCTTTTTCACCCTGTGCTAATTAAATCCAAAAATATCAGTTACCTTCCATACATTGACCCTTCATCCACCCCTAAAAAAAATTGTTCACATCTTGCATCACCCTATTAATTTCACCTTCTTATTAACAATTTAAATTTGAGACAGTAAAATTAGATACGCGTACCCTCTATCCACCCCTGAAAAAAACTTTTCACCACATCCTGTATTACCCTACTAATTTTACCTTCCAGTTAACAATTTAAATTTTAGTCAGTGGAATCAGATACACACCCTTTATCCACCCCTAAAAAAATTTGTTTCCTCCGCATCCAATATCACCCTGTTAATTTTACCTTCCAACTAACAATTTAAATTTTAGTCCATAAAATCGCATACACCAACCCCTTACCCACCCCTAAAAAAAATTGTTTCCTACACATCCAATATCACCCTGTTAATTTTACCTTCCGGTTAACAACAATTTAAGTTTGAACCAGTGAAATCAGATACACACCCTTTATCTACCCTCGAAAAAATTTCTTTTTAATTTTACCTTCCAACAAACAATTAAAATTTTACTCCATAAAATCGCATGCACCAACCCCTTACCCACCTCTAAAAAAAAAGAAAAAAATATTTTCACCCCACCTGGTGTCGCCCAAAAATCAATCAAACCCAACAGATCCCCAGGTGCCATATCCCTCTCCGAAATTCCCTCCGGATGACTAACGTCCCGAAGAAGCCACCTCCGCGTTCCATCAATCGCGACCACCGCTGTTCGTTAAGTTACGCAGTAAAACGAGATTTACGATGGCGAACGGCTAACAACTGGTTGGCGAAACATAGTGAGAGAGAGAGAGTGCTGGCTCGAAACTCCGACCGACCAGTTCGAATCCGTTTTGCGGGCTCGGGAAAATCCACTTTGCTCGATGAAGAATTTTGTGCGTGGCTTAGGCAGAGGCGAATCGAGCGCGTCTGGCCCGTATCCCGCTCGACCATATCGTTGCTAAACGCGCAACAGGGGAATAGCTCCCTCTCCGACGCAACCTGCAGGTGCAACTTCCACAACACTCGCCGATGGTTGTGGTTTAGTTTACAATTGGCGGATCTGTAAACACATTAGCCCCCGAGCTAGCGACTCTGCGCCTTAACACAACGAATTTCGGGATGTTTGTAGTGCCGACAGGGTGCATCTGCAATTCCTGGCACGTTCTGCGCGTGCACTCGCGCAATACGGCTCTCTGTCTTCCTCTCTGCGTTCAACGGGACCGAGTTATCGCGCGTGGGATACGTGTACGGTGTTAACTGCTTGTTTTCTCCGCGTTCTTCGATTTTCGGTGTCGTTGATGGGGATGATGATCTTGTCCGACGAGGGGTGGGTTTCTTTTTGTTGAGTTTTGGTTAGAGATGATCCAGAGATGGATAGATACCGTTGCCGAGGCTGAGAAAATTGAATGGAAAAATGGAGATTGAGTTAATTAAGTTTTGATATTCGTTGGAAAATAATTTATTCTCGTACCTGTGATGCGGAGCGATTTCATTCTGTATCGTTCTCGAACTTTTCAATCGACTACGGAATTAACGACGTTCCATATGACAAAGAATAATGGTGGATGGTAAAGAAAATCCATGAAAACACGAATAAAAAAAAAAAAATAATTACCAATCACAAACTTAGATATTAGCTCCTCAAACGAGTCACTAACGAGTCACTAACGAGAAACCACGCGACAGAGTGTTCTTAAAATTCTTAAAACGTAGGAGAAACGAGGACCAGATGAAGCAACGATTATATCAACCGATGTTCAAAAGACTCTCCGGCGTAAATTGGAGCGAAATTTAGCCGGCGAAGTTTTCGCACGTTTTGGGAATTCATTATCTTCTTAAAAGCGTTCGAACGTAATTAGTTGGCCAAAGTGTCATTAGAAGATCGCGGTGCGTAATTAGCGCGTTGGGATTTTCTCCGTTAACGAAGCCTCTTAAGTTTCTTTAATAAATTAGTCGGGTTGGAGGAACATTGAAAAGAAATTCTGGACTAACAATGATATTCTTTAATTTTGTGTTCCAGGTGAGTGTCTTTTGGAGTTTCCATCCTGAACGTCCACCGTTGTTTCGCGTTATCTGCGTACCGTAAGTTTTTTAACCATTTTGTTTTAACGAGTTCATTTCACCAAAGAGAAAAAAAAGAAAAAAAAGAAAAAAAAAAATAATAATAATAGAAGAATCGAACCGGTCTTCGATAATAGCTTTTGTGCCCCACGTATTCGTATTTTATAAAAGTTCAGTACGTTAATGAAAGATGTCTCGTTTCGAGAGAAAAGCGAATATCGACATCGTATGAATTTCAACGGGAATAGGGAGGAATATATAAATAGCGTAATACAGGAAGTATCGGTGGCTCCCGTAGGGAATCGATGTATATACACCACGACGAGAACTTATTAAAAGTTTTATCGAGAGGTACGGGCAAACTTGCGGCTCAAACACGTGGAAAACATTTTGCGGGGAAATATGGAGCCGATCGTGACTTTCGCCCATTGAAAATTGCACGTTCTATCGAACCTCGATTCATAACAAATCTTTTATTTCGATCGTCATTTTATACCTCGACTTTTCTACGGTTCTTCGGTCATTTTCCAACTAGTCCTGTTCTATTTTTATTTCAATTTCATTGAGACGTTCATTCTTCCTGCTCGAAACCCAACTTTCTTATTTCTTTCCGTAACTCGCTTATGCCGAATCTATCCTCCGATGATAATCGATACAAACTATAATTTAAATTTATGCTAATTTAACACTGAAACTACTAGGACGACCGAGAGACCGGTGCGTAATTAATTCAAGAAATTGTACGAATTTTTATCGACGCGCCAGTATTTTCTTTCATTTTTTGTAAAATGTATCGTTAACCGTTTGATTGCCAGGAGCTGTTTGCGATACGGCAACTACTGAAGTTTCTAAATAAATACCAAGCTTCTCCGTAAACTTTATTTCTTCAAAAATATTTTTTCCGCAGATTGAGTCGCTGACCCAACTTAGTGGTCGATGCGACTTAAGATAAATGATTTTAAAAAATATATACATATGAAATCTAAATTGATTATTTTCCTTCGTTTTCGTATTGGAAAATAGCCGCTGTGAATATTACTGCAGCTAAAATTTCGGTTCTATACAATTTTTTTCAAATAATAACGCTAACAAAGCATCGCCATAGACCGATGCGAAGACACTTTAAGTCTCGATTCAAAGGCACTTTAAGGTCCAATACGGACGTGCGAGTTTCATCCGCGCGATCTCTCTGCGATCATATATCTTTCTTTGTTTTCCAAGTTTCTCAGTTTTTCTCAAAAACAACGAAGACGAACGTGCAATCGCAACGAGATCGCGCGAACAAAAGTCTGTTCTTGGCATTTAAACAATTAAAAATTTCTTC
>SMSQ01003787.1:0-30672 GCA_019453375.1 Ctenoplectra terminalis | reverse complement strand
CAGGAGCTGTTTGCGATACGGCAACTACTGAAATTTCTAAATAAATACCAAGCTTCTCCGTAAACTTTATTTCTTCAAAAATATTTTTTCCGCAGATTGAGTCGCTGACCCAACTTAGTGGTCGATGCGACTTAAGATAAATGATTTTAAAAAATATATACATATGAAATCTAAATTGATTATTTTCCTTCGTTTTCGTATTGGAAAATAGCCGCTGTGAATATTACTGCAGCTAAAATTTCGGTTCTATACAATTTTTTTCAAATAATAACGCTAACAAAGCATCGCCATAGACCGATGCGAAGACACTTTAAGTCTCGATTCAAAGGCACTTTAAGGTCCAATACGGACGTGCGAGTTTCATCCGCGCGATCTCTCTGCGATCATATATCTTTCTTTGTTTTCCAAGTTTCTCAGTTTTTCTCAAAAACAACGAAGACGAACGTGCAATCGCAACGAGATCGCGCGAACAAAAGTCTGTTCTTGGCATTTAAACAATTAAAAATTTCTTCTCCTCGAATTACATTTTTTTTCTTTCTTTTTTTTTTTAAATATCTCTTATAGTAATTTCTTACAATTAGGTGTTCCTTGACCGTGGCTAGTTTTAGCGTTAAAAATAAAATGTTTCACGTAAGACTGGATAAATTCATTCGCTGCCCTGTTGCGAAAGGTAACTCGGTATTTTTGCTTTTTTCCACCACTTGTTTGATTCACGAGCAAGAAAGGAGCAGTTTCTACGGTCTATCGTATCCGATGCTGCTCTCTATGCACGTTTCACAGCCGGTTTTTATATTCTGACGCGGACAGGAGTTGGCTTCGGTGGCGTTTTTACGTCCGAAACACGGCAATATTTTAACGAGCACAGACGAAGCCCGGAGCAGCGTTCTCGCTCCGGTGAATTTACACACGGAATACCCGGCTCGCGTGTATCGCTGGTGTAAGAAACTCGGTCGCGGAGGAAAAAATATGCATACGACCAGGACATCGCTTCCCCGTGTTATTTGCGAGCTCTTTCGCGCAAAAATACGAGCCTTTCGGTCAATTATTTTAGCGGAGCGCTTCAACAGATTCCTCTCGAGTTTGTCGATATTTTCGGTGATCCTTGGTCCAGATTTTTTTTTTTTTTTTTTTACCTCAATCTGCTCCAAATTTTCGATAAAGTATTTTATGGACCAAGTGTGGATATTGTCTGGCAGTTTTTTTTTCTCTTTTTTTTCTGTGGATTTTACGGAAAGCAGTTTTTGCTGGATGGATTGTTGTTACTTTTTTTTTTTAGATTAATTTTATTACTCTGGTTGTTTTGCGATTAATTGTTTCATAGGTTAATGTGAGAACGGTGCTGGGAAGCTGTCGAATATATTTGTTGTTAGATAATTTAAAGTGGAGGAAGAAAGATAAAAGTAGAAACTTCCTTTAACCCATTCGCTGCCAAGACGAGTATACTCGTCTTTGGTTTTATGCTTGCTAATGATTATCTATGATAATATATGTGCTCTTACCAAGAAGTAACAGAGCTTTGGTAAACAATAACACTCAAAATATAAATGGCAATGGGAATGACTTCGTATAATTTAGGTTTGGCGAATGGGTTAACTGTGCTACTGTCTCCAAGATTTCCTTTTTTTTCTGTAATAATGCACGCATATTTTCAATCACTTTAATCAATTTTCACACAATCGAAACGAGAAATATAGCGTATCAACGCTAAAACGACCAAAAGGAAAATAACTTCAACTTTTTATGAACTTAATGAGTTCCAAAGAAATTTTTAAAGAACAGTAAATAAATTAAGAACTCAGAAACTCCTTCCAGCGTTACAACTCTCTTATATCTCTCTTAAAAAGTAGAAAATTCTTTAAAAGAAGAACAACGCAATTGTGTCGGGAATAAAAAAGAATTACCAAAAAATTCGCAACCCTTCAATCGCCACGATCCGACTTTTCAATCGACTCTTCCCCCAACCCCTCGAACCACCACCGCGGTGTCACATCGTGCTAGATCAAAAATATCTTCGATCCCCGTGACACGTTCCGTCGCGAATTGTTTCTCGATGTGAAACGAGTCGCGTCGCGTAATCCGCCGGCGGTTCTGTAAGGAAATTTGCATCGCGCCGGATATGACTGTCGAATAGTGGCGGGCGGAGGGTCGTTGGAATTTTTCACGGTGAAATTTTACAGGGTCGCGGAACCGCCGCGGGCTGAACGTCGGCGTGAAAATGGAAACGCGATATCCGCGCGAGTTGCCGGTGCTCCCTGAGCTTGGTTCGCTCGAAACGCACGTTTCCCTTGCTTATTCTTCTTTCGAAAAATATTTGAAACGTGTATCGCCCTCGTGATTCTTGCCAGGAGCGGAGAACGCACGAGAATCGAGGGATTCGAAGCGTTTTTTGTATTTTTTTCTATCTCGTCTTTTTTTGTTTGATTCTTTCGAGTGTTTGTAAAATAATTTCTTTTTTTTTTTTTATAGATGAAGGGTTCAGGTTTTGTATTTTTTATTTTATTTTATAATAAATATTTATTTTGTATTAGTTGCAAGGTAGAATATACTTTGTGATTATGGTAGATTATTTATTGATATTTATGTGATGTTAGTTCGTTGATTAATTTTTTCTGAGAATCAGAGAATTACTCATATGAGAATGAATTCTGTAGTCTTCGTCTCTAAAGGGTAGTTTTTCATCCCCCGAATATGAATTTGAGATGGTTAAAAAAAAACGTGCAGTTTTAGAATTTTCTAGGTTAAATTGTGTATGCTAAAATTTTATCAAAATTGTTATTACAGAGGCTGGTTCTTTAATCAAAATATGAGACTGTGTGGTCTTGGAATGACCAATTCTGATTTAAGTTATAGCTTCCTAGATAATGTAGGTCGTTTTATGCTTCCTAAAAAAAGTACTCTGTAATACTTTTTTATGTTTATGGTGGATTTTGGTTATTTTATTTTTTTAGTTGGAAATTGTCTTTTTTTTTAGAGATATTTAAGGGTTGTTTTGGAGGGTCGATAAATTATTACGGTTGATAGTATAATTTTATAATTTTGTAATGATTGGACAGAATAAGTTTCGACGTTTATAGAAAAGAAACGGTGAACTTCGAGTTTCTATGAAACGTATTACTAAGACAAATAAATATCCTTGTTTCGTGCGCACCAGTACGTCGAATTATATTTTCAGCATTCGTTACGTGATATTGCAAATGGGGTGAATTCGCGGCGAACGAATTGCTTATCAGAATATTAATTAACATAATGCGTCAGCGGTGCTCGACTTTGTTAACAGCCGTGTTAATCGTTCCGTGTAATCTCAACTTTTCAATTAATAGCAAACTCGATTCGCGAAATCGGGTCGCGGCGTCGACGTTCCAGCGGAATTTATCCAATTTAAACACATCTATCCTACTTCCAAACATTTCTAATTTCAAGCAATTATTCATTTTCCTATCGCGCTATGCACTATCGTTTAACACTTCTACTATCTCAGAGATATCCTCGATTTACACGCGTTTCTTCAAAAATCACTTTTTAATTCTTAGAAAAACAAAGCTGGGACATAAAATTATTTATATTTACGAAAAAGTGTTTGTTTAACGTTAGATACTTAAAATGAAAACTGAGAACGCGATTGGATGGAAAACACCCCAAGAATGTTTAGCAGACGCGAGCTTAGCAGACTTAGCATAAAATAAAGACGAATTAATATTACGCATAAAATAAAAATTACTCTATTTTTTTATTATAACGCCAATTTATTTTTCAACTGAATTCTACAATATAAAATCTCACTGGATACTTATCTCAACCCTCCGTGATCCAATTTTTATTTATTCATCACAAAAAGAAAATTACAATTGATCGTTGTTTCTTCCTTTGATTAAAATATTTTATCACCAATAATTCACATAAACTATAATTAAACGTATAATTATATAATATAAGTATATATAAGTATAATTAAACGTACCAATACAGCGATGAGTAAATAAAATAGAACTGTAAAAAATATAGATAGATGAGTAACTTCTAAGTCACACGGCGCAACAGAGAATAAAGATTTTATCTAAAATGATCAAGTACCGAATAACTTACGAACCACAGTGTATATTAGAATTGTTCTTAACCTCTTCGCTGTGCTAATATCGGTCGAATAGCAGCACAAAGTACGTCGGTATTAAAATTGTGGAGAAAGTTCAAAATTTGCAAGCCAAGATGGCCAATTTCTTCGCCAAATTTCATCGTCATTCCATATCACAGATCTCCGCAACGAAGTAAACAAAATTACCGCGGCAGAGGGAACGTATCTCAGTTGGGAAAATATTTTTCGTATGCACGACATCCGCGAACCCAGAAGGATAATGAATTTATTCGTGCTCTAGTTCTGTCGCAGACGTAGGCGCGCCGGCTAGTTCGTGTTCGAGCTAATTAATTATCTCGTGTTGATTTTCTGGATTTTCTTGGCCAAACACGGGGCCCGTCCCTCTCTTCCCCTCGGGAAATTTGCTAACACCAGACGTAGATTACATCGTTAATAAAATATAGTAGATTAGGAACAAGATATCTGTCTTAAAACAAATACGCGAAATCTGTGAGAAAAGATTGAGTCCAATCCTCGATATTAAAATTTTTAATTAATCACGATTAAACGTAAAGATCGGCAACCTATATCACTGTTTAATGATAGCAGAGTAATTTTTATACTTAATATTTATGACATAAAATTTTCATCCTTTGAAGCCTTCGATCGGTGATATATTGAAAACGAAAATTCGTGTTATTCCAAATTTAATATAAAATCGAAGAAATTGCAGAGTAGCAATTAAATATAGCCTGTGATTAAAATAGAAACTTTGTGTTCCATTTCACAACCATTCTCGTAAAAGATCGGAGATTAACGAAGAAAACGGAACGAGAAACCAAAAACTCTAATACGGAATTCTTAAGATGAAAAAAAAAGGAAAAAAATGAAATTCCATGTTTTGTGCTCGTTGTAGAAAAGGAAGAATATAAAACGGTATCGTTTACCAATAAAGAGTGCTCGTTAACCTCCACTGTTTTCATGTTTCGCTTTTTTTTTAACCACGCTATCAGATCTCGCGTTCGAATTTCGCGCCAATTCCTCGAGTTCTCCGATTTCCTCGGGCTAGAAGGTAATTCGGGTCAATTTCGATCTCGTCGACGAATCGTTGCGACATAATTCACCGGGATACATCGTTACATAAGTTTTTAATGACATTAACGATCGTTGAGTGGAATTTTATTACGTCACCGGGGAAATTTACTATAAAACACCTTTGATGTAAAAGGCAATTAGGCGAATGGAGGATCCCGGTCGAAAGAGACGAGAAAAATCGTTATTTATCACACGATTAAGTTTCGCGAGCCTGACTCGAAGGTGATGCTCACCTCGGTTCTTTTTTCTTTCGATGTATTCTTTCTTCGTTTTTTCTCCCTCTCTCTCTCTCTCTTCGGTGAAAGGGATGATGAATGAACGGACACTTTGTTGCATACTTACGCAACGTTATCGATCATCCTTGGTAGCTTCTTTGCGGAAAAGAACACGTTACACTTTTACGCAAATTTTTTCCATTCTCTAAAAGATTTCAACAAAATAAAATATAAATTAACCCTTTACACTCCACTGATGCCGCTGATTCTTAATTTTTATTCAAATAAATATAAAATCGTAAACATGTATTGTTTCTTTTTTCCCCAAAAATTGTTAAGTTTTCACAAAAGTCCTTCGAAACTTAGAGTTTAGGATTGCGAATTAATTCTTACAGGTACGCGTAATTTCTTTTATTTTTTTTATATCTAAATAATTATAAATACTTTCGGTGTTATTTTACTCGTGAATTAATATTTTGATCCTTAATAAATAAATAAAAAAAAAAAAACCACCTATTTAAGAAACACTTTTCAACCCTTAATTAAATTCCGATTTAACGACAAGTTATGCACGGAATATTAACGTCCAATAAGTATTGGGTAACACGAGCCGGAAATAAAATATCTGTGCATAATTGTTCCACGAAATCAAGGACAAGAATAATAATTATTCCGAGCTCAAATTCAGCGCGTTAGAAGATGCCTCTGATTACAGGAAACTCGTAGAAACCGTCGTGTAGGATCGCGGTTCGCGACGTTAGGTCGTTAACGTAGTCTCAGCGGCAAATCCGACGAGAACGATCGAGCAATATCAAAATTATTGTAGGAACACTAATGAGCATCCGCACGCAATACCAGCAAGAGCGGTGTAGACTAAATGTAGAGCTTCGGTTTGTCTCTGAGATTCGCTCGACAGCCCGAAGATTATGCAATTTATCGAGGATGACGTCTTTCGCCTGCTCGTGCAGGAATTCCATGGTTGAATCAATTATACGCACCCTTCTCGAACAATTTCCACCGATTTTCTCGAATTATCATACCTTCGGTGAAACTCGATTCAATTTATTTTATCATGCAAAATGATTTTTAATTAATTCTACGTTACAGGAGCGATTAACTCGGAGTTCAAAAATAAAGCTTGTATTTTTCTAACTATATCGTAGAACAGAATTTTATAGAACGAAGCGTAGATTATTTATTGTAAATTATAAATTTATTTTAGAAAATTGGAAATCTTTGTAAACTGTGAGCAAAATAATTAAAAAAAATTTTATTCAATAGTAAAATTACCAACGATTATAGTTATTGATACTCAAGAGCTTAAAAAAGAATATTTCTCATATATTTTGCAGAAAATAATGAAAAATTCATAAAATTGTTGCGTTGATAATTTATGGAATTTTTAGTAATTGTTTTATTAATCAAAGAAAGTTTCTTGGAAGTCTTTCAACGTCTGTTTACCCGTTTATTGATCCTCGTATTATTCAAAGCATCGACGCTAAAAGTTAGTTCGCTCGGGAATCGGAGAACATCCTAAGTTTCATCGAACAACCTTGTTTTCTTCGACAGTAGTTCTTCGACAGCTAGAAAATGCTTGAGCTATAAAGAAATTCTGTCGGAAACCTGGTTCATTCTGCCGATGTTTCTTGAATGGAGCGCGAGTTTTACTTTCAAGGGCCATCGGAACGGTGATGGCGTTAGAGCCTGAATTGCTGCAGAGAGGAGTCTTCTCAGTTTTACTGCGCACGCATTAAGTTACGAAACGGTAGAACCCTTCAAGAAGCTAGTGTTCTCTGGGTTTCAAGGAAATCTGTTATTAAATTTACGAAATTCTCAAGAAACACAGGTTCTGTATTGTGTAATATCATTTTGTCCGACTCTCGTAACTCTCTGAGCAATTGTCTGAAGCTGGCTTGGCTGTGGCAACGTATTTTGTGAAACATTTGTGCTCCACGTATTCGATAAAATGATGTTTAAAAATCAAAAAGTTATTCGCCCATATACATCGAGATATCTATTATTTTGCAGTTAATTATATAAATTTAATGCAACAGCGTTGAGGCTTCTGCGATAGCTCAGTTTCAATAAAATTTATTTCTGCAACGCTACAGAGTTTGATCGCTCAATTTTTGTATATTTGTTTCGGTATTTCTCAAGCTCGGTCCGTTTTTAAAATTGATCTCTATATCGATATATTTGCGATGGCACAGTTTCTCTAAATTTATTTCCACATCTTCGAGCGGTTCTATCCCCCAGATTTTGTAAATTAATTTCAACGTTGCTTAAGCTCAGTCCACGGCTTTCGATATTCACCGAGCAACCGTTCCCCGGCCCGACTAATTTCTAATTTACCGAAAGCTCGCAGGAAAATTATTCGATCAAGTTACTTGTGTTCCCAGTTTTCGCATTGGAAAAGCGCCCAGTCACGTCAGAGCGGCACACAGAACTCGTAAATACACACCGAGGAACAAGTTTTAATCGCAAGTCCCAACCCCCTGCCAGTCTCGTGTTGTTGAAACATCGACTAATGAAACGTCACGGGGTAGGGAAACGCGATACACACCGGTGGTGGATATGTCGTTATTAGGGTTGGTCAGTTCGCGCCCCGGAGAAACACGATATCGGTGATACGTTTGACACAGAATGCCCGCTGCTTGAATTCGATTAAAGCGAACGATAATGGCAGCCATTTCTCTCTCTCTCTCTGCTGGTTCAGGTCCAGTAGAAAGTAATCCCTCGTCAGTGGAACAAGGAGAAGCCCCTCCAGGTATTTACTTACCTTCGCTGATGTAACCAATAAGGTTGACTCTACGGATTCGTTTGTTCGTCAAGAGAGAAGCTCTGGCAACTGGTAATACCGCTTAATCGAATTATTCGCCGCCTCTTGTCGCGTCCGCGTTTGTACACGCCATGAAACATGAGTTTGGTTCGAGAATTCGTGAAAAATTGCCGATTGATCGGTGGAGGGGATAGCGTAGGATCGGAGTGGGGAAAGGGACCTTGAGGTGGATTTATTTGAGACCAGCTATAGGTTGCTTCTTACTCTTCCGAAGGATGGAAACTCTTGCGTTCCAATTCTTTTTTTTTTTCTTTTTATTTCTTTTTTCTAATGATTTATCTCTCAGTACACTATTGACCCGTTAAATTTAAATTAAATAAGTTCCCACGCTAGCGTTTTTAATTCCAAGAATTGACCGTCAAAGAGCTCCATTAGGGAATAAATAAATTCAATCACGAGTTACCGTTCTGGTTCTAAAAATTCATCATCGAACTACTGCCAAAGGAAAGAAATTTAACGAATAATTTAATCACGGATCGATCGATAGATATATTTTTAACAATATATTAAAGTCGCATCGACAAAGTCGCTCCATATCTCGCGCGAATCGTACAAACACACACTCACGACCCGTATCTTCCTCTTCTCGCCCGTAAAAATAGCAAGAGGGGAGTGAAAAAAGGAAACATCGGAACGACGGAGAGGCAAACTACACGGAAACGTATTACGTATGCATCAGCTAGATGTTGGGGTACAACAAGGCGCGAGGGCTTTCTAAAAATTGAAAGGAACCCTTTTAACACGGGCATCTTTGATGCTTCGACCTTGGAGCAAGCCAGTCTCTCCCAGGCAGAGTTTTCTGTCTTCTTTATACCTGTTTCTATCCCGGCGACCTCCTTGAAAAGCAACCCTACAAGCGTGCACAATACACACATCTACATACCGATTCACCGCCGCGTATAGAGCGTACGCGCTAGCCTCACTTCTTTCGACTTTTTGCATTCTTTCTTTCCTTGCCTTTCCAGCCCATCCTCCCTCTATATCCTCCTTCTTCTTCTTCTTCTTCTTCTTTCTGTCGCCTTTCTTTCGCTGTAGATCCGCTCGTCCTGTTTCAACCTTCCTGCCTTGCCAGCCTTTCCTGGCTCCCTTCGCTCGACTCTCTTCAGAGCGGTTCCGGAGGCAGGCTGACAAGGCAGAGGCCCTCTCTCGTTATCGATTCGTGGAAAACCTCCTCCATCATCTCTCTGCAGCCCCCTTTTCATCCTCTGTGTCTCTCTTGTGCAACGAACCGGCAAAAATCTGTCTAGAAATTCCTCGTACTCGACGATCCTTCGTTACGAGAAATATTGGCGGAGAATCTCGTGCTCATTTTTTTTCTTTTTTTTTCTCTCTCTCTTTTTTCTTTTCCGCTCTTTTGCTGCCGCGACTGGAATGCTAATCGAAGATCGTGGACTGTTTGTGGCAAGAGTGGAGGGAGTAGAGGTTTTTAAGGTGGTTCGGAGTATCGGTTGATGATGAGGAATTTGGGTCGGTATGAGGAATCGAGGAATTTGGAACCAAAATTATTGGTATTGGATTATTGTTTTTGGACAGCGAGAATTGAGTGGTTTTAGAGGTGGAATTTTTTGCGAGGGTGTATCGTAGGGTGGATGGTGGTTTTAGTAGGTTTTGGGGTGGTAGAGTTGGATTGTTTAAAGGTGTGATTTTTTTTTTTTTAAGGAATGTATCGCAGGGTAAATTGTAATTATTAATTTTTATAGTGGTACATGTGGGTCTCTTTAGGGGTGTATCAGGGTGGATGGTTGTTTTATTAGGTTTTGAGGTGGTCGAGTTGGTTTCTTCAAAGAAGTGACTTTATTGAGGAATGTATCGCAGGATAAATAGTAATTATTAATTTTTAAAATAATGTAAATTTTTTGGGGGATGTATCGTATAATAGATGGTACTTTTATTAGGTTCTGTGGTGATAAAGTTGCTCCGTTTGTAGATTTTATTTTCTCGCGAGACGTATCCTAAGATCGAACAGTAATCATTACTTCTTAGAACTATATGTTAAGCTTTCCTTGTAAAATTAAAAAAAAAAGTATATATACAACGCAAGAGAAACAAATCTTTAATTGTACATATTACAGAAAATCGCGGAAAAAATTCAAAAATGCATGGTTAAAAATTTACAGAATTTTAATGAAAAATTCGCTTCGGTGGTTCCAGTGTTAAAAAGATATACGAAGTGGCGGCGGGTTGAATTACAATATTCACACTTACATAACTTTGGTATCTTTCTCCGAGTGCCTTTCGTTGGAGGTTCAGTTATTTCCGTGGAATTTCCAAGGGTTCTGGCATCAGTTTCGAGGGGAGGCGTGGATCGTCGATCTCGTGGCCACTTTTCTGACACGTAGCAAGGTAACGACGTGCAGTACGGGGTTGCAGCGACGTGCGTTGCGTACAAGCGAGCGCGCAGGAAAATTCATTTTGCAACGAGGCCAGGCCTCTCCTGTTTTTTGCCCCTCGACGCGGATATTACGTTGTAACGTGCTTTCTGATTGCGTCGCGACGCAGGGACACGCGTCGCGACACGTAATCCATTTGGGTGACGCACTTAGTTCACCAAGACTGTCGCTTTGAGCCCTTTTTTTTCGTCTTTCATTAGCGTAATCTATTTATTTAGCGATGAGGATGAAAATTAACGTCTAAATGCATAATTTAGAATAACCATAGCGTTCAATAAGATATCAAAATTATTGATTTACATACTTGAATTTTTATTTTATTTTATTTTTTTTTTTTTAAGAAGAGTAACAAAAATTATCACTGGAAGTTAAAGAACAATTTTTTCGAAAGTACTTTACCTGTAAAAAAAAATCATCATAAGTGTATTTATTGTTATTCATGTAATAGTTAAATTTTGTACGTAGAATTATTTTAATTGACTCCAAAATGTTTAAAATTATACCTCTGTACAGTGGCTCCTTTTATATTAATATTTTTTATTCAAAAAATTTTTCTCTTCCATAATTCTGGAGTAATTAAAAATATTAAAGAGTAATTTTGTTGGTCCATCCTGATTAATATATAAAAAAAATTATTCAAATAATGATCTGAATTCTATTGTAATCTAAAATCTAATCTAAAATCTAATTTAAATGTAATTTAAACTTCAAAAATTGAATAGACTGAATCGGAGTGATCGAAACTTAATTTATAAAATGAAGGATAGGAATTATTTACATCTCTGGAATTCTTAAATGAAGCACGAATAATAGATNTTTTTTTTTTTTTTTTTTTTTTTTTTTTTTTTTTTTTTTTTAATGTATCAATGCAGAAACGCGTATATTTTCACTGAATTAAGTTATTGTTTCCGCTATAATGGTAGGGGCAGTGGATAACACGCGATGTTCAGCAGATTTCATAATAGATTCTAGTTAGCTGCGGATGATAGTGTGCTCAACAGCTACTTAAATTGTATCGTGATGTATGTTCTCCAGTTTGTACGGCGAATTACGCGCTGAAATATTTGATCAATGTTTAGAGATGATCGCGATACCCGGTTCGGTTGAGTCTGATTTAAATTACAGATAACGTGAATTATGCAGTGGCCGAGTGAACTGTCGTGTTGTCTGATAAATAAATTCTGTACTCCTTTGTTTACTTGGGGATTTAATTCAAAGCCAAGGAATTATCTGATTCTGCGGCAGAAGCGAATGAAAGAAACTTAATCGGAACTAAATTCAATTTCAAACATAATCTCCAAACTACTTTCGCCTAATTTTATTCCCAAAATTTAACCGGGCAATTAATATTGAGAATTTTCACGAATTAATTTCGGTACTCGAAGAAAAAAAAAAAATTGCACGCACCGAATAAAAATTCCAATTCAATTTTTTAAAAACGAAATATTATAATTACGAATCTAATTAATTTCGGTGCTCCAAAAAAAAAATCGTAAGCATCGAATAAAAATTTCAATTAAAATATTGCAATTACGATTTTTAAAAAATTGTAATTACAGCTTGTAATTGCAAAATTATAAAATTACAAAATTACAAAAATACAAAAATTGTAATTACAATTTGTAATGACAAAAAATATTACAATTTTGTGTTTAAAAGATACAAAACCCTTTGAACAAGTTATCGAAGTTATTGTCGCACGGTATTTATCACGAAATTAATTACATTTCGATGACATTATAATTTCTATCGAGTCACCTGTAGTGTCTCGTTGGAATTCAATTTAATTTTATTAATTCGTCGGCCTGTTGGGAGAATTTTTCGGGAGAGGAGGGGGACGATTGCGTCGGGAATATTCGCGCAATAAAAGATTTCAAACGCGAAATCGTCGTTTATTAAAATCGGTGTATTTCTCGAACAGTGCGCTCGGTGTGCTCGCCTAGCTTACGCTCGAATCGTGCCCGGTGCTCGCGTTGGAATACCAACGTAACATTCTTCAACAAACAAGAGAGATGTAGAGAGGGAACACGGGAAATCTCATAAATTCGTGCGATGAAAATGAGGTGTTTCGCGTTTGCGACTTTGTCCATTTACACGCTCATCGACAAGCTTTTGTGCGTGGATGCAAAATATTGTTTGGACCGAATGAATTTCGCGAATCTTTCCCGCGTGCATTCTCTTGTTTCACGCTGGATGAATGAATTGTAATTTTATTCTGTACAGGCAAATTTAAAGCTTTTGAGTTGCGTTAAATATGTTGTAACTTTCATTTTGTTTCTCTGTTGTTGTTTCACTTTGATGGTAATTTTTTAGATAGATACGTACGGTAGGACTTCACTGATTTTTTTTTTTTTTTTTTCATTTAGTAATCGCTTAAGAGAATCCGTGTTTAAAATAAATTCAAAGCAACCATTTTTCTTTTATTCTCAATTTTAAAATAGTCTTCGCATTATTTAAGTCGGTATTTTAATAATATAAATCGATCAGTCAGACTCGATATTTCATTTTGTTTCATTTTTCTCTGTTTTGGGAAACTCTTTTTTTTTATGTTGAAATTTAATTTGATACGATATTTTTATTTTTTATTATAATATGAAAACTTGGGTGAATTATTCACAGTTTTTTGAATTTTTCGTTCAGACCTTTGGTTTCTGAGGATCAACAGTATTTAAGAAAAATAATACTTAATTGATTAATAGGTTTTATTAAAATATATCAAACAAAGATACCACCTTTGCAGGACAATTTATAATTTTACAATTTTCTTCCTAAATTCTTCGCTACTTTTCGATCAAATATTCTCCAATTCGTATCATAGCACAGTGATGGAAGACCGAGCAAAATCGGCGCAGCGCTTAACGTATTTAAAGTAGATTATTGAATATGAACCAGTTGCGCTAAAATGTCGAACGCTCTCGGACCGCAAAGTCTCAACCAACGATTTCTACAAAATAACTCTATCTTGCACGCTTAAAAATTAAACAGACCGAATTAGAGCGACCGAAACTTAATTTGTAGAACGAAGTATATTATTCACGTCCCTGAAAGTTCCAAACGAAACAAATTTTTAATCCATTTTGATCCGACTCCGATTCCTAATTTAAAAAATAATGTCTACAATAACCCCTAATAAGGTATTATTTTTTAAATCGTAGCTGAACAAAGACATAACAGTAAGCTATTATTTTCTTAACACTAGAACTACCAAAGTGGTCGAAATGAAATTTGTAATTAATAAATTAATTACGGTATCTTTAGAGAAATTTTCCGTGATTTTCTATTAAAAATATAGATAAACCTTTCTCTTTGTTGCGTCACATATTATTTTATATACCTTCCATTCTAATTTCTTTGATGGAAATAAGTATATTTCGATCGCCGGTAGTTCCAATATTAAATTGATCCTCCTCTAATCGAAAAGTTGAAGGTCCACAGGGACCTTAACCAACGCTTAATGTGTTACTTAAAAAAAAAAAAAAAGATAATTTCGATTAATGTTTCGAATCGATAGAGTTTAATGGAACTACACAAAAGAGGAAGCTACTCTTTCCTATCGTGGCTCCGAAGATATCGTTTTCATTCTGGTAGCTTTTTTTTTCAACGGGTTCTCTTTTATCCTAGCAGCCCGGGACGATCAAACTCTTCGCTAAGCCTTTTGTTCCACGCACGAAAGACCGCGGTCAACCTTCTCTGAAAGAGACCGTCTACGTCTTCTCTTCCCTTTTGAATATTCGCTGGTTAATGAAAAACCAGCGAGCTGTCCCCTAAGAATTCTCTGTTTTCCCAGCGACCGCGATATCTGACGATCGAAGTCGAAGTGGAGGCATTGTTCCCGGGGATTCGTCTTCCCTTGTTCCCGATGAATCGGTTCTCGATGACGGTGATTTATCATTTCAACCGTTCAACATTTTAACCGAGCATTGTGTACAACGGTGTCCGAAGAGACGAGAAAAATGCGAGAGATTGAAAAATTGGAGGTGCAAAATGGTTGAAGAAAATTTGGAAATTAACGGGTCGGATATTTGGAGCATTGGGTAGCTCGAGAACAGACTGAAGGATTTAGAAAGGAGGATTTATTAATACTAGAACTACCAAAGTGGTCAAAATGACCCATTCGTAATTTTTTTACAGAATCTTTATAAATTAACTACGGTGCATTTGGCCAGATTCTCCGCGATTTTCTATTAAAAAGTATGGATAAACTTTTGTCTGAATTGCATTACATATTATTTTATGTACTTTCCACTTTGATTTCTTCGGTGGAAATAAGTATACTTTAATCGTCGGTAGTTCTAGTTTTAAATACATTGGAAGATTTAGAAAAAATTTATTTGAGGTTTTAGAAAATTTAAATATTTGAAGAAGGGAGATTTTTAATAAATAGGTGATTCGAGGAAATTAAAATACCGAGGAATGAGAAATTTAGGAATATTTAAGGAAGTTTAAATAATTGAAAATTGAAATAACTTGGAATATTAGAAATAGGATGAATTTGGAAGAATTAAAAAGAAAAATTGGAATGAGATAATTCAAGTATTTCAAGTTAATAATTTATGTAGCAGTTATATGCTGTTAACTTAATAATTTAAGAAACTGAAAAAAAAAAAAAAAATTGTGAAACTTTAGTAAACTCGGAAAATTAAGGAGATCGGATTAGAATATCTTTTTTCAGTAAATTTTCATTGATCACAATTCCCCGAGCACTTAGCGTGCTCTAAAGCTGCCTTTGTCAGTAGGAAGAGATGATTCGCAAAGTGCAGAGGCACGATCGAAAATGCGCGTCGCTTTTATCGAAATATCACGAACTTTCGCGCTGTTTAGCGTCCATTTTTCGTCGAGCGTTTTTGTTCGTTGACAGCTCGTCGATAAGTACAGCGAGCACTGCTCAACCTAACATGAAGGAGAGGAATATTTTTAATGTCGATACGAGTCGGTGACCTATAAATCGATGTGTACGTGTATAATCGTTACCAATTGTTCGTCTCGTATCTATTCTTTCTTTTTTATTATTATTTTTTTTTATTTTTTTTATTTTTAACCAAACACTCGACACGCACGATCCATCGGATATTTGTTTCTTTTCGGAACAATACGGTAATTATTTTATAGTATAAGGTTCGCGCGAGTCAATTATTTGTCGCATCGTAATTGGCATTTAATAATAACGCACAATTATCGAGCAATCGTTACAGAAATGTTTACGACCATTAAAACGGAATACGCGCGACTGAAACGTCGAAACGATCGTTTATTCATTAATTTCGCCTGTTACTGGCCCTTCGTTATTATATATTATCAAATTCATACCAATTATACCTTTGTAATTGCGTATTAAAATTGGATTACACACGGAACATTTGAGCAACAAGCTTTCGAAACTGGGTCGCCGACGTGCTGTTGGCATGGAAACTTCTATTTGCCCCTATTGTTAATTTTTAACGGTTCTATCTGGAGGGAATGTTGCAGTTACAATTACTACGCTGTGAAACGACTCTGGAATATACAAAAATTGTAAACTCCTGTTCAAAAATTTCAATATCTATCCAGTTATTTTTCCTGATATTTTTCAATTTTTCCTTCTCCAGTTTTCTATTTAAATACCAATTCTTCGCTTTTTTTTTTTTTTAACATCAACACCGTGCAAAATTTTTATCCCAATAATCCTAGTTTCGGAATGTTGTAGGCTAGGCCGAGACGAATCGGATCGAAATAAGAATTCAAAGGAAAGATTTTTAAATTGAAAGGAATATTTTATCATCAATGTTCGAATTAAACAAGTATTAATTACGAATTTATAATAAAAAGGTAACATTTTTAATTTTGTCTATTTTTGTTCGCTATAAAAAAGCGCCTCGAATAAAAATAAGAATCAGGCCAAAGAAGCGATTTTTAAATTAAAAAGAATATTTTATGATTAGTGTTCGAATTAAATGGGTATTAATTACGAATTTATAACGTAATATGAAACCTTCTAAATGTTTACTTTATTATTCTTTCACTATCGGAAGAAAATTATCCGATTCGCCTCGGTCTGCTCTAATTTTAGCAATCAAGAAATACAATTTTTCATCGTGGTGTTCCGTTAAAAAGAATAATAGATAGAATAATGGGAAGAAACGGTTTGTTTCGCAATATCGCCGCCATTTTGTCGAGCATACGCGGACGGCTACAACCGTGTTACACTGTTTTGCAGCGATGTTTCCTGGCCAACGCAATAAAGGGCCGGTTAATCAGCATATTAACGCAGAGGATAATCGTGAGCGCGCAAATTGTTAGTAGAAATCCGCGGCCCGTGCACGGAGATTATAATTTACCTGGCCAATGTAAACGCGTTCGATATTCGCGTCGCGTATTTCAAAGCAGCCATTGCGCGTTAGCATTGGTTTCGCGTCGCGGATGATCATCGTCTCGAATAATCGACGCGATCGAACAGGAAAAATTCATTACGCGTTGTTAACGGTTAATTAAAATACAGTTTAACGATTCTGTTCGATAATTGTTTCGATTAAACAAAAGGATACTCTGTGCTGCGATCGGTTAAATATTCAGTTTCTGGTAGGTATGTTTGGGACACGGTAAATTTCTTTTAACGAGCACTTTGATAAAAAAAATTTAATTGGAAGACGGTACAAAGACGCGAAAAAGAATTATAATTATTGACAAATAGGTCAACGAGACAACGAGAATTCAAGGATAATTCGAGGTTTAGATTATTTTGTGGAAAATAAAATTTTATTTCCTGTTACTCGTTATTTACCGAACCTTGTAATTTTATTAAGCAACTATAAAATAAAAGACGGTAGGAAGATACTATGTAACACTTAGCGATTTTTACCATTAGTGCTCTAAAAAAGTGTCTCAACGATTGAAAAAAAATAACACAAAGACAATACCAGCTATACAACGAACAACCGATAACCAACACAATAAAAAAAGAAAACAAAATAACACACAAAAGAAAAAAACAAAAAGAAATTATGAATATCCATAAAAAAAAAAGTACTTCTGAGAAACCGATATATTAAAAATAAATTCCTCCCAAAATAAATCGTACAAAAATCAGTCAACCGCGAAACCTGCGCAACCACGAATCAGTTCCATTAATAAATTCTTCGATCGAAAGGCAAACGTTGAAATTACCAGCACCGTGGAACAAATTGAGCGAGCTAAAAGTTGTCAAGGAAGTAGCGAGCGTTTAAATCCCCATTGAAATCGGGCACGATTAACCCGAAGCCAAGCACCAGGAAGTTGGAGGGGAAACGGTTAGATCTCTGTCGTGCATTGTGTATTTTAATTTGCTCTGGCTGTGGGAGCCGCGATTATGAGCGCTAAATAGAGAAATACAGCGCTAGAATGGCGGTAATTCGGCGAACGGTTCCATTCAGAGGCGAAGAACGGCCGCAGCGCGCAATTGTTGGCGATAACGTTCTAATGGGACCCTGTATCCTCGTGGATTTTTATTATGCCTTCGATTAGCTGGCCATGTTTCGAAGTCGATAAGCGTTTATCTATAAGGGTACGACGTGGGACCGTGCTGGAAATTAATATCACCATGGTTCATCCAAGTATATTTAGTACGAGCTGCGTTAATCCTTTCATTATATATAATGCATCAACGTAATCGAAATTTAAACCGAGCTTCGTTAGCAATAATTCAGCAGCGTATACGATGTGAAAATTGGATAGAAGATACTTTTGAGTTCGTATCGAGATACGGTCTGAGAGAAAAATTTATGCCATTTTCTTTCTCGATGGCTAATTTCCAACTTATCTTTCCTTTTCCGCCTGAAACATCGACTGCGTTGGAAAAATTACACAAATCGCGAACATATGCTTAACAGAACTCTGCTTCGTGTAAGGTGGAATCAGGATTCGAACGGTAATTAACACGTTGACTGCCACGCGCATTTTATATTGTATGTATGTACGGTATGAATGTTTCTGTGACATGAAAATGAGCGGACTTTCCATTTTTCTTTTACTATTTACGTAATCAGATATCGTAGACAAATACTTCTTACGTTTTTGTAAGCTACACACTGCACAGTAACAGACGTGAAACCCCTTTTTGTTCTCATTCTTTACATTTCTGAAGTAAGGACTGTAATAGTCCAAACCGCAGTGGTGTCCGAATATTTTCGTGACCGACTGTATATTATGTAGATCCTCCATTTTAGCGATCTTCTAATTCCGGTCGTCACGGTTAATTTTTTTCATCTTCTTAAAATCAGCTCGATGCTTTCGACAACGTATCACTATGATAAATCGATCGGTCGAGCAAACGGCGACAAGGCGTAAGAAGAGGAACGATAAACAGAGAATCGAAATGGCGTCACTCGAATGCTCTTTGTCGATCAACCTTCGTCGCCGACCGATCGTCGTCGCCGCGTTTCATCGTGACGCAATTCTCGCCGTGGGCGCGCCGGCGAAACGAGTTTAACTTTGTTTACCAGATCGAGTGAGCGAACGTTTCGATTAAAAGTAGCACCGTGTCGTTCATTTGAAATGGCAATTGTACGTGGCCGCCGGAAAGAGCAGTCCTTGGAGCAACACGTGCGACTTTCCACCGGATCGACAACTTTAGGATCGCCGGAAATGCGGACAAGCAAGTTTCCAACCAATAACGACGCGAAAAGAATTTAATTCGCATTATTCAACTGTATACCAAGTTACAAAAAAAAGAAAAAAAGAAAAAGATAATAATCGTTTACATAAAATAATTCAAATTTTCAACGATTTTTACTCGGATATTAGTTTCACATCGAATGTAGAAGAGATGCGTTAAATTTAGATTCTTTAGCGTCGAACATTCTTTTGTTAATTAAGTAAGACCTATTTTCGTCAGAATAGACATGAAAATTAATTGACTCCATTTTTGTCTGATGTTTACGTTCGTCTAAGATTAGGAACTATAAAATACTAAAATATGTAGGTCGTTGCATTTATAAAAGTCGTAAAAACCATTATTTTGCTCTGCTATTTTAATACACTCTTTTATTCCATTCTTGATTTCTTAAAATACTTGAATGACCTAATATATTCACGAACGAATCCTACCTTTAAAAATGAAACATAAAAAAAGAAAAAAGAAAAAAGCAGTAATTAATACATTATGTTTGTTGCAAAAAATAAAAATGTATTTTTCTGAAGACTTAGCTTCAACGATTTAAATGATTTTCCCTGTACGATCACGTGCTCTTTTTCTTACACAAAATATCTCCATCGAAGCTTGTTTCGCGACGGGTTGACTATTATCCATCGAAATTCGCCGTTGATTCCAGCATGCCGATGACACTGATTGATTAGCTGGCCTCCCGTTAGCGAGATTCCGCCAATACTGTCCATCAAGCCTCGGTAATATTTCTGCCGAGGGGTTGGGGAAAATTAAAAGGCGAGCCACCGTTAATTACCGCCACTATGGGTCGAGGGGTCGCGGAAATAAACGCGCGTCACGCGGAAAATGGAGTACAGCCCCCAAATATTTGGCCGATTTAGGGTCGGAAAGGAAAGTCGAAAACAGCCCAGAAAACAAGCAAACTGTGCTTGTTCGATATTAATTGAACACCCTCAAATATTGACCGGATCGATTTACTTTTACGGATGCGACGTCTCTGTATTTGGCCACGAATTAGCGGCTCGACGCGAAACGCTAATTTTCTATGAGCGTGCGTTGCTGCTAAAGTTTGTGCGCTTCGAAGAACTCTTCTGAGACTTCAACCCCTTGTGAGACTGTGATCACTCGTTACGGTGAATTTATTACGAGATATAATTTCGAAGTCTCGTAGAGGACTGTTTCAAAAATAAATAGAGAAATAGGACATTGAAAAATATTACAGGCGTATTTTTCTGTTTTTTTTTTTTTTTTTTTTTGTTGGCTAGGGTTTATGTTAAACTGCTCGAAACAGTTTTCAAATTAGGGGTGGAAAATTTAAATAGCTTTTTTTAAATATCTTAGAAACTGTTAGGCGAAAAATATAATTGCTTTGAATTAGTTTGCTTAAAGAGTGTGAAAAAATTAATTTGTTGTGATGATAAATTAGAAATGATTCCATCTTAGGATCCTCCGCGTAGATAGTCAAAACTCCAGCTATTAGTATCGCCAAAAAATTATTTCTTCCTAAACGTAGTCGTTATAAATCGATATAAATTATTCCTCTCGAAAGAAAATTGTATTTTAACCCGAAGAAAAAAAGATATTTAATGATTGTTCCGTAGTGCGTTCATTTTCTCGACCACGAACCTTGGAAAAAGTGTCGAACACGCAGCTTGAAGGGATTTCTCTAACAAATCCACCCCCTGGAATCGCGAACCATTAAATTCTTCGCGTTACCCCGAAGTGACTCGGTAAAACTGACAAAGCGTCATTAAATCTGCACCCTAGCCTCGCTGGTTGCCGCGACAAAGCGTAATTGCGCGAACGTTGCCGAGATTCCTTGCTTGTTTCGCGGCTAATGCGGCCGCGTAAATACGAGGGAAACGATCGGTCTGCGACGGTTGTGCGCCGTATAAAATGCAAGTCTGCCACGATCACCCTTGGCAGAGGGTGAAAGAGGACGAAGAAGAACGTATTATAGGTGCGGTATCGTTATTGAAACGCTCGTACACGTCTTTACACAGTCTGGACTGAAATGTGTGGTGAAGCACAGGCTATGAGATCTGTTAAAAAAATTATCATTTAAATTAACTTTATCTGATTAAAATTTAACACTAGATTCACGGAACCCTTCAATTCGACTCAATTCAGATCTCGTACCTAAGTTTAACAAATATGCGCGGGGAAAATGTAAACTGAAAAAATGAAATTTATATACGGAAAACGTGCTAACACTAGAACTGTATTTAATCAATACAAATTATTAATTATTGATGATTAAAGAAAACCTGTATGCACCAAAGAAATTGAGAGTTTGAAAACTCTTGTTGTTTGTGAGTTTGAAAGTTTAAAAAATTCACGACACGAGGGTAACAATTCTTTGTGCATATTTATTATAAAAAAGAAAAAAATCATGAAAATTCATCTGAAATATACCGCGCAAAATTCAAAGAATTTCCGTAGTTCTGGTGTTAATTTTCACTTATCTTTCTCCATCGTAAATCGAAGTTTCATACGAAGAAAAATGATTCCATCGTTTTGATTTATTTGAAATCAAAGACCTATCTTCTTTCTGATAGTACCACAAATTTCGATTCGCGCTATATATTCTGCATGTGTTTCTCGCTTCCTCGTAAATCCATGGAACATATCGACAGGGATGGTAAAGGTGATCCCACCTCCGTCTAACAGGGTCACTTCTTCTCCATCGGTGAGAAGGCGAGGAAGTTGGGCCTGGCACGAACGCAATCCATCAGGATTCTGATTTCCGCGCTGTTGGCACGGCTCGATCGGAATTCTTGTGTCAGGGGTTTTGATGTTTTTCCCTGTATTTTTCCTTCTTTTTTTTTTTCTTTTATATTTCTTTCTTACTTCTTTTTTATTTCTTTTTCATTTCTTTTTTATTCCTTCGTCCTTTTTTGTATCAGTTTTCCGTTCGTTTTTGCATCAAAAGGTTACTTTTTGCTCGACGTCACCCTTCTGTCTTTCGTTTAACTTTCCAATCTTCTCGGTGAAACAGGGTCACAGTGAACTTGACGCGGCTCCTTCGATACTTTGCTTAATTGGTTTTCCATCGCTGCGTGTACTTCTCGTCATATACCTTTTCTCTCCTCAATTTTTATCGATGCACAAATAATCTTCAAAATATCGAGGATATCTTTCTATTTATCTTACTATTTCAGACTTCTGCATTGCCTTTCATACATCTTTTTTACTTCTCTATTGGAAAAAGAATTTTCTTAATATCGAGAAAATCTTTTCAGTACACTTCCCATGTTAGCTTTCTGCAGTCTCTTATATTTTTCCCGTCAAACGAAGAAATTTTTTAAACATCCAATCTTAACTTCCCATTTTAGTCCCTTGCAAACCCCTCCGATTTTTCTTCTTACCCAAAGACTTTTCAAAACAACAAGAAAATATTTCCCATCCACTTATCTTCCTATTATTTCCGTTTTTCGTATCCTTTTCTCTCTCTCTCTCGTTACACGAAGAATTTTCTAAACATCCAGCCAAAACTTGTTTACCTTCCCCGTCCTCAAAAGCGACTAAAATATTTTCCTCCGCTCTTTCAGCCAACCTCGCTTCAGTCTGCACAAACATCTCCGCATCGTTCACACTCGAAAGTCCACGGAGAACGTATCTGAAAGCCGTTCCTCCGCGAAAAGAATTCAAAAGCCCTGTCTCTGTCCCTCAAAAATTCGTTTCGATAACGGGACTACCACCACCAGCAGCAGCAGCAGCCGCCTGGTCGCAGATTATTTCTGCCGGTTCTCGAACAAGTTGCCCTTTACTTTGGCGCGTCGAACCGGCTGAATAAGTTTCGATGCAGTGGCCCAGCCGATCCATTATCGGGAAACTCTCCTTTCGGACGCGGCCTCGTGAAACGGCGCGATAAAACCCCTTTTTCCGGGCCACAGGGAATAGGGTTGCAGCTTTGGCGACGGAAGTAGCCCCCGACCAGCGAATTCCATCGGCCCCGCTGCCCACCGGGATTCGATTTCGGCGTTGAAATCAGCTTTGTAGCCGAGAAAGCGGCGTCTGCCACCTTTGTCCGCCCCGGGTCTAAAAGTCGAACGGTGTCTTCGTATTTTTCGACCAGATATTACACTCTGGCTGGTTGTTTTCACGTCCGTGTAACTGGCTCGGGGTAGTTTTCAGGATGAACTCGCGGTGAGTGGTTTGGAACTTAATGGAGAGGGAGAGTTAGGTTCTTCGTGTCGAGGAACGAGTAAATATTAGATACTTCGTGCTGAAGAACGGATATATATTTCTTTTTTAATTTTAGGGTATATAAGGTAGTCTTAGGAATGGTGTGTGGAACACTTCGCGTATCATTCATCCGCAGCGAAATAATTTTCTTGAAAATTTAGAAAAATGAACAATATTATTCAATGTATAAAATACTAATTAAACTTCCTTTTGGACTTAACGTAACGGAATTAAATAATCAGTATTTTGAGTTACACATCCGAGAGACACAAAATTATATTTAAAAATTTAACCTTCGATCGAAAGGGTCGCTAATGACAAGATAGTCGATGCATCGTTAAACTTTATATAAAAACGCTTTAATTTTTAAATTTTACTATATAAACACACCAATAAAAAATAAATAAATAAATAAAGCAAGACTTTCCAATCCAAGTATTTATTTAATTTTTTAAAAAAGAGCGAACGTTTGAATTACTGTGTAAGAAATTAATAATAAAATTCTCATACCACACCTGCGTAACGAAGAGAATTATTTCACTCGAAAAACGTAACGTTTCCCCTCCGACGATAAAAAGGAAGATGAAGAAGTAGCCATCACAGTAGTTTCTCCCAGCGAACGTTCCTCCCAAAAAATCATGCAGCTACCATGGTTTTGCACATTTCTGTATGATTACGAGAACAGTGGGGGCATTCGGAATGATAAAGTGAGATGACACGAGGCGCGCGCATAGGTGAACACGGTCACACGCGTTGTATGCGAGCGCAAAAATTGGAATTGCCTCGGTGGCCGGGGGATTTACGAGTCAGATTAGCTTCCACATATTTTTATGCGAGATGTTTTTTTATTAGATTAAGAGGACGCCGTTTGTATTTTATTTTAAGGCCCGGCAGCAGTCCTCCTTGATAGAAATAAATGCCATTTTTCGAGTGGCGCGCCCGCAAAATTTATGCTCCTGTTTCGCTGCAGCCAACGCTAACTTTTTCCTTTTCCAGTGTATACACGCGCGAGAGAGGAAAAAAGTAAACTGCGCGTCGCGTGGCATTAAAAGGCGATTTTAATGCTACAACCACCGACGATTAAAGCTGACTTATTCTGCGTGCAAAGAAAATGGTTTGCGAACGTATGAATCGTTTCTTCCAAGTTCGAATTTGTCAAATTGTTTCGTAACGGGTGAACGTAACATAAATTACCGGGGCAATCTGATGGTCTCTTTCGCAAGATACATTACATACAAGCACAAATTATTACTAGGAAGAGAAGCTCCTCCGCGGTGTGAATTCTGTGATCTTCCACTCATAGTTGAATGCGTACATAAAATTTGACAAATAATGCGACTGATACGGAAGCTCCAAGGAACTCAAGGATGTACTCAAGTCGGAACAAATTAGAGGAAACCTCTTCAAATTTAGAAAATCTACAATTATATGAGATGAGATAGTAACATAATCGTCGCTAATGTTCTCATCGTCGATGGGACCTTAAAGAAAGAAAAAAAGAAGAAGAAAAGTAAAAGCAATCTTCAGAGAATTATGGAATCCCCCGAATGATTTTCTAATCCGATAATTTTTGAAATATTACAAACTCGGAACCGTGAAATCAATTCTTTATCTTTGAGAATCTTTATCTTTTTATTAATCTTTGAGAAACATAGAATCGTGTAGAGATTACACAAATTCAGTTAAATTGATAAACCAATAATAACGAGAAACAAAGTGCTTGATGGAAACTTGGCTTAGGGTCTCTTTATGCTCCCGATAATCCCACATAATTTCCGCGAACGACGGTTCAACCCCCTCGGGGCGCGATCAAAAGGCGAAACATAATCTCGTCGGTCTCGTGAAATTCTTACGCGCGTTGGAAAGCCGGCTTAATGAATATTGGAAGGACTCCTTGCATCGTGCTCGCGGTTCGCCGTAAGTACCGGGAATATATTCATTCGTGGTACCTCGCCATTTATCCCGAAACCCTTTGAGAGAGAAAAAGGGGAAAACGGATGAAGAGTCGAGCTCTTCCACTTTTCAGAACCATCGGTATCCCCTTACACCTCCCCGCGCTAACGGGTTGTTATTATTTTTCCTGGTCGGTTTGTTTAACGGATTCTCGCCTGCGACCCTTGATCCTTTCGCCAAGATAATTATAAAATAACACATGGCGAGAACGAAACTGTTAGGTCGTTTGGATAGGTGAAATCTAGAAATTTTCTGTCTTTCCGAGGAAACGAATGTTCCAGCTATTTTATGGGAATGATGGAAAAATAATATTTCTCAGGGTATTAGGTGTGATTGAGTTGCAATTTTTTTTGTTTTTTATCCAGTGCTCGTGTCTCATCGAACGTGTAATGTTATTTTGTATACAACGTTCGTTTGAGGCAGTGGAATGCTGTTTTAAGTAGAATAGGTCGGTTACGGTCAGACAACGCTTAGTATTTATTATTCAGATTGTAGTTGAGCTTGATACAAGTGATTTTGCCTAATAAATTATTTTATAAAGGTGAATGCTTGTTTGGAGCAGTGGAACGCCGTTTTAAGTAGAATAGGAAGGCTGTAGTCAGACATTCTCTCTTACAGCGTTATTTACTTACTAATCCAGTTTCTGTTACTCATCATTTACACATAGCAGAATATTAATCGAGCTAAAATATTACGTCAAAATACAATACAGTACGGTGTACAGTAGAAATCAGGATACATAGTCAGACATTAAGTGAATAACGAACACCTCTTGCCACCGCGCGATTAATTTCTTTTTCACCCTAATTCCTACCACCCACGATCGCTTTAACCAACCCGAAACAACTATTTACACCCGCGTATCGATTAGATATTCCATCAAGCTCCTAATAAAAGAACTTCACGTTCCATTCACGTCCAATTCCGAGGTCCGGGATCGAACGAGCCATCGTTTCCAATCAGCGCCACTATTTCCACGTTACTGTTACATCAAAAAAGCACACACCGCGACAGAAAAAAAAGGAAAAAAAAAAAAGAGGCGGAAAAATCCAGTCACCGATCGACGCGTTCCCCCCAACGCGGTGATTGGTCGACGCTTCTATTAAAAGCGGAGAATTAGCCTCGAACGCGATCGAAATGATTTACATCGTTTCCCTTTTAGCGAGTCTCGCCAGACGGTGTCGCCACTCTGTATAAACAGCCGCCAATCATTATTAGACCGGCCCATAAACGATTCAGTTGATAGAATATTAAATGAATAGTCGGAGAGTGCTCGTCGCGAACACCGACGGACGGACGGACGGTCAGAGCCAAGGAGACTGAGAAATTGGCGCGACGCGTGTGTGCAAACGGCGGCGAAAATTTCCATCGGGACGGAAGGGTCGTGATTCGAAAAATTCGAAAGCTCTCCCGCAGGTCGCGTTAGAATTTTTGAGCACCCTTTTCGCTGTCGGGCAAAGGTAAATTATCGCTATGCAGGTAGCCACCGTGGTACGCCATGTTCCATTCCTACGTTTCTTCTTTTTTTTTTTCCTCTTTACGCTTTTTCTCCCCTTTTCCGCTCTTTTTCCTCCTGTTTCTCGTTTTCGACGTCTTTGTCGTCTTTTTCTACCTTTCTGTTGGTTCCCCGCCTGTTCCTTGCGCCACTCGAGTGAAACACACGGGCCAGCTTCCAGGTACTTGTGGCTTTAATCTCGTTAATGCAAGTTCACGCAGTTCGCCGGTCGTTTCGTTAATTCCTGGCCATTTCAATCGCTCCATCGAGCGGACCCTCGTTACGCCGGATGCATATACAATGTACGCTCCTGGTTAACCCTTTCCTCTTGGCTCTCTCTTGCCTCTCTCTTGCCTCGTCGATATTCACTTCCATATCCGACGATTCGTCGATTCGTTGATCCGCGTTGGAACGCGTGTTCGACAAATGATAAAATTATTCGCTTGTGTTGGAGGTGCTCGAAGGGGATGATGATTATGGCTGGGGTGCTTTAATTGTTGGTTACATTCTGTGTAATTAATTTGTATTAGTTTGTACGGTGGAGTTACGATGGTGGGTTACTAGGAAGTTGGGTAATTCAGTTTTGAGCACTTTCGTGATTTCAGGTTTAATATTCTGACATTGTTTCGGTTATTAGTTTTGACGAGTTTAATCGGTATTAATTTCTTCTTAGATTTTTTAAATACTTCCGTTGTACCTGTTTCTTAAGATCTTTGGAATCTATTCTCTAGAAATTTATTTAAATCGATGACTAATTTGATTAATTTTAAGAGAAATTTTCCTTTTCTCGCATTATTTTCTCGTTACTTAAATTTTATCTCCAGCACGGAAGACATTCGTACAAACTGTTGAAAGCGGTACCGTAAATTTAATTTTCAATTAACGCTAGCCATCTCGTTTCAATAAAAATTATAGCATCCTCATTTCTCTCTCGAAAAAAGTAAAATAAATAAAATAAAACAGAGACCCAGAAATTAATAGAGAAAAATCAATCGAAAGCAATTTTGTGTTCGATCTGTAGAAAAATTAGTTTTATTAATTCGAACGGTGAATTACTTATTCTGTTCCATCAGAATAACTAATTATTATCATCTTTGGCAAATTTCGCTGGCATGCGACGATGTCCGCGGCGTCGGGGTATCGATTTTCCGGCGCGACCAGGGGCTGTAAAAGCGTGTGTGGCTCGTAAGTACCAGAGAATTTTGATTGTTCGCTAATTAACCCCGAGGCCGAATTGGCCCGATGACTTTTCGATCGCGGCTTCCAATTTATTCGCGGACGCTTCGGTTGGAACGCGTGTCCCTCCCGGAAAATAATAGTTTCGCGTCGTTAACGCGTCCTTCGATAAACAACGCATTAATTGAGCCGCGAAGTGCTTTCCAATTTATTCGACACGAAAGAAATAATTAACATAAAGTCGAGGACGTGCTGAGAAATCGATCGCACCGTTCGTGTGCCGTTCCCTTTAGACCTTCCAAAGAATCTCCAATTCTGTTCTACCTTTTGATCGAACGAAGGATTATTTCTGCAGACTATTTTTATAACGTGTGGCTTTGTTTATTGAAATAGTGAAATTTACGATATTTTAGATCGTAAAGAAAGAGTTTGAGTTTTGAAAACGCGATTATCTCTTCCTTTCCGATGTACAGCATTCGATCAAACTTCTTTTAGCTCCCATGCTTCGTAATCTTGAATCATCATTTGTTAAAAATTAAAAATTATTTTCCTAAGACTTGAATCCAGAAATTTAAAAAGTAATCATTTTTAGAATATTCTACCTATTTTTAGAGAATATTATTTTAAGAAATTGCGAGCGAGATAATTCGATATTACAAATATTAATATTACAAAGCCTAACAAATGTATAAATTTTAAAAAGTGTGCCATCGATCTCCAATTTATTCTACGCGCTGCTCGTCGCTAACCACGTGCAAAGAGCCCAATGGACGATCCTAATTTCTCCAATTCGCTTCGTTAAATACACTCGAACCTTTTTAAGATCATATCGAATAATTTTAAGATCCAATCAGTTCGGTTCCTACCAATTTTCCGTTTCGATATTTTCCTTTCATCCCGAAAAGACACGTTTTGAAGCGGCCAAACTTCAACCAATTACCAAAATAAAATCTCGATCGATCGGTGGAGGACGCATTGTAGGACTGATCGAAGATTCTCCGCATAGTCCTGGCATGGAAGTCTTTCGGCGGTCGCGTTCAATGGAGCACCCTCGAAAGCGTTTTAACCGCATTAGGCGAACGTGAACAAACAGTTCGGCGGGCCGGTGTGTCTCGTTATTTACCGAATTGTAGAACCTGCCGTGCGAAAGACAGACAGAGAGACGGACGGAGAAGGAGAAAGCAGAGACTGCCAACTAGCTTGGCCAAAGGCAAAGTCAAGAACAATGTCGAAACAAGTTTGGCCGTGATCCCTCTGTCCTTTACGCCCCTGTTCTTTAACCGTCCACGTCGTCTCTGCGGAGAAATGGCCAGGTAAGAAGAGAGTAGGAGAGCCAAGGGACGATTACTCGGCGAGCCTGGCCGACCTCATCCTTCACGAAATTCTCTCGTCTAAATTGTGGACCCAACCCCAGAGGGACGTCTATATTCTGGGCTGCTCGTTCATAATTGACCATATTCCAACCCCCTCTGAAGATCTCTGTCTTCTGTACTGTATACGTTAGGTTGCCTCTTCAGTTTCTTTCATTGTTTCTGCATTTTTCTCTTTCTTTCTTTTCTCGTTTCTACATTTTTATCTTTCCTTTTTCCCTTGTTTATGAATTTTTCTCCTTCCTTTTTCCCTTGTTTGTGAATTTTTCTCTTTCTTTCTTTCCTCCTTTCTGCATTTTTCTCTTTCTTTCTTTCCTTCTTTCTGAATTTTTCTCTTTCTCATTTTCTTTCCTGATTTTTGGATATTTCTCTTTCTTTCTTTCTCAATTTTTTTCCTTCTTTCTTCCTGTTATAAACTCCGGTTATTTTTCTCCAATTTTTAACTCTCTGACTAGCGCTGAACACACAGGATCAAGGAGAACACCTTTTCGTACACAACAATTTTATTATACTGGAAAAACGAAGCGTACAGGACGCGACGACACAGAGAACTCACTTTATAAAGTAAACATTGTCAAGCGCATGGGAAGAAAAAAAAAAGGTAACAATACCATTTGATATAAGAGCTCTCTAACAACTAGGACCGCCGTCGATAGAATTTATATCCTAAAATTGTGCTGCAAGTTAGAGAGCGATTTTTCAATTTTCGATTATCAATATTCCTCAGAAAATTAGCAAAATTTCCAATGCAAAGAATTCAACTCCAATCCCTTCCCACCGTTTAATTTTCAACCCCGATTACCTATTTCCGTATCTCACCTGCGTTCGACCACATTGTTCTGCGTCCTGTTCACCGAATTAGTTCACCGTCTAGGCGGAAGCTAGGTTTTTCCTGCAAACAGCTCGCGTTCCGCTCGATTCGTGGCCAGTCGTCGAATCACCCTTCTGGTAATTGTTCGAGTGGATACTACGGAAAGTTTCCTCGCGGAAACGAGACGTGGACTCGTTTCCGGGTCGTGAGAGATTAAGAATATCTGCCCACGCGACAGCATTCCTTTGGCGTTTTTTTCTTTCTTTTTTATTATTTTCTAACCGGAAACACGATGCCTTCGTTTACTCGTCTAATGGCGTGTCCTACATCTCGAACACGCTTGTCGTCTCACGAGCGATGAAAAATGATAGGGCCAGTTTGTTGCCCCTCGATAGAGGGACGAAGTGACGTTCGATTCGACGAGAGGGTTGCTTGGATGTTGTTTACTCAAGATGAT
>SMSQ01003776.1:48376-65827 GCA_019453375.1 Ctenoplectra terminalis | reverse complement strand
TACAATTTTAGCAACATTATACACTTTCTATTGGAAAATCCTACCATATTATATTTTAATAATTTTATATTTTATTAGTTCATTATCTTCACGTGTGTCGCTTATTTGCATAAACTACAATTGACATCGTTCTTATCTCTCTAAATTAGCTCTTCACTCTGTCTTTCGACGCATGGTGAATTTCGTGGCCTTTTACTCAGGACAACCCTTTAACTCAAAACGAATCTGCTCCTTTTAATGAACCACTCTTGCAAAACGGCTTAAAAAGGCAAGTACGGGTGCACGCCGTGATTAGAGGAACCACTACGGTACTTTTCTCGGTTTTAAAGAATACCGGATCGGAGAACGAGATGTTAATAATTTTTGATGCATTAAAATGATACATTCGTCGACGTTGTTAGCACGGCAGAGTAAACAAAAAAATAAATAAAATAGCTTTCTCTTTTTAAACGAGAATTTAACGTTAAAAAATTAGCGTTTATTTCCATTCAATCTCACATAATAACAAAAACTTGTGACTGCATTTCTTCTTTCATTGGCTTCGATGAAAAGAAAAGTAAGAAAGAAAAATAATTAATGTTGTGTATCATTCGTAAATAACGTCTCCGTAGAAAATGAGAACAACAAAAGTCGCCACTTTATGGTACAAGATTTACTGCATGCCACACATTGTTCAATAACCGAACCTTGTACGCCGAAGGCAACCGCAACGAGCGCAGAATCTACCTTCGACAACCCTCTGTAATCGCGGGGAAAAGGGATCATGCAGCAAAGTGGACGTATATTGTTCTACAGACAGGACCGGTTAGAAAGAATCTGATAGAAAGACTTAATTAAACGAGGTTGCACGGAAGAAAAGATAAAGAACAAACGAGGGGAAAATGATTGGTGTGCAGAGAGGTACGGTAGTGTGCGATCTCGAACCAACTCGGGGGTTAATTACACAAAGTACATTTTCAGCCCGAAGCCAGCAGAGATAATTGTGTTAGTTCGTAATTATCCACCGACGACTTCTTCGGTTTTCTTATTTCTCGGTTCTCGAAATACTAAATTGAGAAACAGGGGCGCTTCTATCGATCCGCAAATTAACCACGAATCAACGATTGATTGGCCTCAACTATCGATTGGAAAACTTGGTTAGATCTATGTTGCTCGTTATTGGCGCCCTACCTGCCAATTAGTGTTAATCTCCGCCAGATATTTGTTTGAAGCATACTTGCCAATTGAATCGTGCGAATGGCTAATTGTACAAGGGCGACAATAATTTGCATGATGAATATGGGACGCTGAAACCGTTGCTTCAATAAGTGGTGTATAAACAGTGTTTAACTTCCAATCGTGTAGCATCTATATGGATATATTGTTTTGAGGGAAAAGAAATTAAATTTTCTTGTGTATTTAAACGACAAAAAAAAGAAATTAATCGTATCTGAAAACTATTTCTTTTGATGTATTTTCTTGAAATATGTGTTCATTTTTGCGTTAAAAATTTAAGTTACTTTTACGATTTTTCAATACTATCTTCATTTAAAAATATTTTTCTTACATTAAAAAAGAAAAACTAGGTTTTATAATTATTTCTCTTTAAATAGATGGAAATTTACTATAATATAAAAATTTCATGTACGAAGTTACAAATAAAAACGGCATTTTAGAGATGAAAATGTTACATAAAACTGTTTTCTCGAACATATCTCATTGCTTATTGTTTACAGTATAAATTTCTAATTGAAATTATTGTTCCATACCATATTAGACAGATTCTTCAGTTTTTATGTATTTTTTTTACTGTGTGTGTTAATTTTTGCGTTAAAAATTTAGGTTACTTTTACGATTCTTCAATACTATCTCTACTTAAAAATATTTCTCATACATTAAAAAAGAAAAACTGAGTTTTATAATTATTTCTCTTTAAATAGATGGAAATTTACTATAATATAAAAATTTCATGTACGAAGTTACAAATAAAAGCGGCATTTTATAGATGAAAATGTTACATAAAACTGTTTTCTCGAACATATCTCATTGCTTATTGTTTACATTATAAATGTCCAAGTAAAATTATTGTTCCATACTGTATCAGACAGATTCTTCAGTTTTTATGTATATTCTTAAAATGTATTACTGAGTTTCTAAATAAAAATTATTTGGTATAAAATGGGCTATTATATCTAGCCTTAACATTTTTTTTTAACACGTAGTCGTTTCGTAGAATTGTTCTTTTTTTTATTGATTTACCCTGTATACCATGTAGTTTCGTACAAATTCTCTATTAACAAAACATTTATGCCAGACGGAAGTATCACAGTAGTCTACAGTTGCTTCAGATGTAGACGTCACAGTAGACTATATTCTACTTCAATCAATAAATCAATGCACAACTCGTACATCTTTCAATTTACTCGGAATCTATTCACCCTTAGATCCCCGGACGTAGTAATTTGGGTCCTCTACGTTTCAATATTTATTCATATTCTTTATTATTGACTTAAATTGTCTTAATATTGAAAAGTACTTAACAAAAATATTACAAAGAGATCTCACGAGGGAAATTACTTAAGCGTAACACGCCAATTTTAATGAATCTTACACATGAAATACTGTTTAAAAAAATATTTAACACGTATTATTTTTTTATCTGCAATCATCCATATATAGAAGGTGAAAACAGCCCTGAAAGTTAGGGACGAAAGATATATTTTTCTCAATAATTCGGAAACTCTTCGCTTCAGAAAAAAATTGTTCAAAGTTAAAAAATAATTTTTTACAGAATCTTTATGAATTAACTACGGTGTATCCCATTTTCATTTTATTTTTATCCTAAACCAGATGGAAACAAAACGCGATTTACATCTACTCTTCTTGTACGAGTTTAAATTAAATCATACCGCGGCTCAAGCTTCGAGAAATATTAATCAGGCGTTCGGAGATGGATCCAGCGATGAAAAAAATGCTCGATATTGGTTCGAAAAATTTCGTTCTGGCAATTTGAGTATCGCGAATGAGCCTCGAGGAAGCCCACCTGCCCATATTGATAACGAGGAATTAACACTAGATTTACGGACCTTGATTGGATCATTTTTATGGGTATATTAAAATACGGATATTTTGTAATATAATTAATTCACTTTATTTCAGTTCAATCAATTTTTATTAGCAGAGATTCATTTAGTATATTTTTCGTATATAAATTTTATTTCGAGCTTACAATTTCGGCTCGCACACTTGGTAAACTTAAACCCGAAATTAGAACTACGTCAAATTGACGGGTTCCGTAAATCTAGTGTTAAGGACGACTGTGGAATCCGATCCACACACAACTAGTCGAACACTTGTGTCTAAACTAGGAACTAGTCGTACAGCTGTGTTGAAACATTCGCGTGCAATAAATAAAGTAAAAAAATTGAACATAGCTGAACACGGACTAAACAGAAAACGCCCGTTTCATAGTTTCCAACCTAATAGTAAACTATTTATAATTATATTAGAATTTATATTTACTTTGTAAGTGAATATTATATTTCATACATATTTGGTAAAATAAAAATATTAAGCACCAATGTGAACGAAATTTGCATCGTCAACGAGCATAACGATTTATGATAGACACAGCGATTGATGTGACGCAGTCAAAGGGTTAATTTTTGTTCTCACAAGTTCGATGCTTTTAATTAATTTGTAAAGAAAGAATCATTAAAAAACAAATACTTTGCGCGCTTCAGCTTTAACACTCGCGATTTCTTGTCGTACTCAGAGCCGATCTCTCGTTATTGTAAACTAAGATTTTGTTTAGGCGTCGAGTGCGATACGGAACTGCGTCGAGGTAGTTAAGACATAGGCCAGATGGTGGGTCATAAAATTTGGAAAATTCCCATCGCCAGCGAGAACTGTGTCTGCAGTCAGTCACAGCCGAAACACAATCCAGTATACACGCTTTCCTTTTTACCGTAGTTATATATATTTCCGACCGCTCCGCCTTTAGCTGAGTTTAAAGATTCCTACATTTCTCGAAGCAAAAAACTTTACGTCACGTGATCAAATCTAGCCGATTTCCCTTTAATGCTAATTTAACATCGTTTTATTGCTCACCATAAAACTGCGTAATAATAGTTTGATAGGGAGGAAAGTTCATAATGGACAGTTCCTTTTGTACTCAATTAAAGAGACAACAGAACTTCCTGCGAACGAAATTTTATTTTTACAGATACTTAAAAAATGTAATTAACATTGCAAATTGGTATTCCTTTTTCCTTTTTTTTATTAACTGGTAGTAATTAGTTTGAAAAGTGGTTCATTTTTCTCCGTGAGAGACAAGGTTCTGAGTTCTTTGTTGAAGATTGATCGTCGATAACTCACTGTCTTTATTTGCACATCTTTCCAATACTTTTCGAGTAATGGTGGTTTCCAGACTGAGTTTAATTCAATTTCAAAGTACACACTTCAATGTTTACGATGGATCTTCGCCCGATGATATTTTTAAGTGTTTTCGTACTGTTCTAACGCAATTTTCCCGTTTAATATTTCTAATTGATTTTTCTTTTAATTTTCTAACGCTTTTAAAGCTTCTCTAACACTCGCATATGTTAACAAACTTTTAACGAGATAGTTTTGTTGATTCTTATTTTTGTTTTGTTTTACTCTTATTAAAATCGTTATTATTAACCGCTTTAATGTTATTATTATTGTTAAAAATATGATAAAATGTATTTAAACGGAAGTTGAAAACGTTGCGTGGAAATACAACATAATTATGGAGTTACAAGCATACAAGAGAATGTTATGTTCCTAATATAAAATTGTAATGCAAGACTGCAATGCTGTAGTACTATTAAAAAATCTCGAAAAAATATTATATATATATATATTTTTTAGTTATTTTAATTATAAACTGATACATAAACTTACTGTTTGATAATAACAAAGAATGTTACGGAGAAAAATTTTTATACGATATAGATCTCGAAAAAATATTAGATACGTATTTTTTTTTATATCGGCCATCGTTTACTTAGAACGGGTGATATCAGTCCTCAAAATATGGGGTGAAAAACGTATCTGATAGTATATCTCGAAAACTATTGGAGATAGAAAGAAAGTTTAAATGTGTAGCTTGTTTATTTTTTACTGTCAAATCCAACTGTGTAAAAAGTTTAAAAAATAATTAATTCTTTTAAAAACTTTTCACCCTATTTTAAGGACTGATATCACTCGTTTAAAATAAACGATGGGTGATATAAAAAAAAATACCTGTCTACAATTGTTTCGAGATCTATACCATATCGAAATTTCATCAAAATCGGTGTGTGTCAACTCCGTAACATTCCATGTTAGTATTTGTTTCAATGGCAATGTAAATAGAAGTAGTAATATTTATAGTCGAGCAAACTTTGATCGAATTTATAATGCTCGATAAATAAATTATTTTATCATTTATGTGAAGAACTTAACATTAACGACACGCATAATTTTCTTCAGAGATAATATATTTAATTAAATTCTATAATTTCATGAGTTCAAACTCTTCTTTTATTTTAAAATAAAAGTAAATTAACCAAATAAATAAGAAATCGCAAAAATTTATAATTCTCTGTTTTTCTTTCCAAAAGAACACTAAGTTTTTACAATAGTCCTTTGAAACTTAAAAAAGTTTACAAGTGCAAAGGGTTAATATAACATTCAATATTATTACTTCATTTGTTTCATCAATTATTTGATGAATATATACATATAAACAAAATTGAGAGCTGATATCACTCCTTCAAAATGAAAAGAAGGCCGATATAGAAAAATACGCGTCTAAAATTGTTTCGAGATCTATATGATATAAAAATTTCATGAAAATCGGCGTTATTCTGTAACATTCCTTGTAAGTATAAGTATACTGCAGCATAAGTGTAATACTCACTTCAAAACTGAGAATACCGCTGTGATCCTGGTCCAAGGTGTTGAAAACGTAATGCGCGTACTGGCTAGTATTGGCTGAAAAATTAAACAAAAATAGTAATTATAACAATATTCACAAAATTTTTGTACGCTTATAACTTAGATTAAAAAATAAATTGTGTGGCCGGATGGCGAAACGTGATATGTGCGGTTTTTCTAATTTCACAGTACACCAATTTTAAAGTTTGTTCAGCTGTGAAAAATTACAAAAAATTTAACTCGCCACCTAGTTTATTTCTGAACTATATGAGACAGAAAATTTTGTTTTGCTAATTTCTAGATTTCATCTGGACAGGTATGAAAGAGCACGGATCTTAATTTTGACCAAAATTGGACGTACCAAATTTTTCTATCCGATAGAGAATAATTTCTTTGTCTTTTTTTTTCGTTTTAAGTATAATAATAGTGCTGTATATTTTTCATATTTAACTTTTATGTTTCAAGATATTTGTAATATAAATATACCAATTTTATACGTGAATTAAATAATTTTCGAATTATTTATTAGTCAGTTTACACTTTTTTTGCAGTTTTTTGTTTGTTAAAAATAATTGTTCGCAATAATCTTTGTCTATCAAGGATTCTTCAATAGTATCTTCGCTTAAAAATATTTTTCCTACATTAAAAAAGCAAAACTGAGTTTTATAATTATTTTTCTATAAACAAATAGAATTTTACTATAATAAAAAAATTTCATAAACGAAGTTACAAATAGAAGCGACGTTCCAGAGATAAAAATGTTACATAAAACTGTTTTCTTGAACATATCTTGCTGCTTAACGTTTACATCACAAATTTCTAATTAAAATTATTATTCCGTTCTTTCATTCAAAAAATATGTAATATTTAATAACTCAAAATTTATCAACACATATTACATAATTATAAATTATTAATTAAAATTATTACAAATCATCGTGGCTTATTAATACAATATTATTTATATATTCGTACGATTATTAATTTCTATGTAAATTAAATATTATTAAATTTTAAATAATATAGTTATTCAAATTTATAGATATATATTTATAAAGATTGAATAAAATAATTAAAAATTTGTTCTTGTTAGAGATATAAGATATTAATATCCTTTTCGTTGAATGACATTGACACCCGTTTTGTTGTTACCAGGCATTCAACAAATGTGTATCAAAAGTAGTTAAGTTCAGTTTGCCCCTGTCAACACGTTCTCGCAATCCCGTTCAATCTTTACATAATTTATTGTAAAAAGTGTTCGCTTCGATCCTCTACCTCCAACAGTTCTAAACCCTATAAATCGAATAGAATAGCATAAAATATGGTTGTTGGAACTTATAATTAACCCTGTATGGTGCCATGTGACTTTAGAGTTACATACTCATGTATTTGTATTTAACACGTTGACTGGCACAGTGGTCATATGTGACCGGAGATTATTTCTCCTGTAGCGCCATGGTGGTCATCAGTGACCAGAGTGCTTCAAATGTTTATACTTGTAAAAATTAAATGAACATTGATAGTTAATGAATTTTGAACATCGTCATCGCTATTAGAGAATACTTTGAAATAAAACGTGCACTGTTCAACGATTAAAAATTTTTATTAGAAGATGAAAAATGAAATTAATTTTTGTCGAATCTTCTATTTACCGGTGTGGCGTCCTCAGCCATGGCGTCCTTAGCAAAACATGTGATTTCGGCGTGGCAGTGAACGTGTTAAAAAAGATTTATTTCATTTAGTTATCACTGTGCTATTAAATTTTGTTACCGTATTACCGTAGCGATATCATAATCCATCCATAGCAATTATTATTTTAAAAATTTTGCAATCAAAGCAAAATACTGTAACCGATCGTAGTTCCTTTCTCTGATAAACAAATAAAATTTGGACTATAGAGGGTTGACTTACCAGTATTATTCACACACAGTTCGGTATAAAAATTACGATACGGATAGAATTTAAGAATAAAGTTGATTAAGATAAATTGGAACTCGTTAATATCGTTACATCGGCATGATGAATCATTCTCAATTTCCTCTGTGAAACAAGTTTGCCAAAAAGAAAACACTCGCCGATAATGACTTTGCACGTTCGCCACAAAATATAAGGATAGCCTTAATGAGCACTTCAATTTCTTAGATGGCAAGCACTGAATGGCCTTCTTAAGGAAACCTTTCGAGACCGTCGAATCTAATTTGTTTAGATTCACTAGCATCGCTCGTAAAGTGAAACTTCCACGGTGTGCGCTAATAACTTCTATTTGTCCAAAGGAAATGTTTTCGATTTAAAACAGGGATTTATTCCCGATGTTATTTAACGGAAATGTTACTTTACTTCCCCTAACCGAGACGCGTTCCGTTCGTGACGACTTTGCAAAAGAGAATTGTTCTTTTGTCAAGCGTCGTAAGTTTTGGTTAAGAAAAGAGTTCTTATTTTTCAAAACACTTAGTTTGAAGAAAATAATTTCTCGTTCTTGATTTTAAGTACAGAAACATCGAGTTTCAGAATCGGAAATTGGACGGAAATTGATTTAGAATCGTATGTTTAAAGAGAATATCGATAATTAGTAATTTTCTATGGACATGTATTATTTATGAAATTATAAATATTGACATTGTTAATTGTTCTTTTAAATTTTTGAGACACAAGCTTTAACAAGGGGTTGAAATGACCAATTTGTAATTTCTCATAAAAATTTTTTTAATTCACTGTAGGACATTTTTGGAAATTTCCAATAACTTTTTGTTAAGTTCGAGTTGCCTTAATTTTCAATTTAGAGTTACAAGCCTAACTAATATTTTCTGCGACTTCCAACAATAACATTCATTCAAAACAGATTTTTCTGAACTCAGAGACTTTCCACTTACATATTTTGCTGAACGATAAAACTTTTAAAGAAATATCTCTTTATTTCCATGTTTTCTTACAAATAAAATTTTGTTTATACTGTTTTTATTAATATACTCCTCAAAAGGATTGGAATCCTTTTTCTAAAAAAGAAAATCTAAAATTTTAACGTTTAAATAGAAAACAATTGTGGTACGTCAGGCTTCACCTCACCAGTTAAGGGTTAAAAAGATTCAAAGTAAAAAAAAAAACTTATACTACAATTAAAAACAAACGTCAAACATGTGATAAGAATTTTAAGATTTCCAAACGGTACTAATGTTAGAGTAAAATAAACAGAAGTATAATTATTACAGAATTCAATACTTATAAGAAATGCTACGGAGCTGACACGCGCCAATTTTGATGAAATTTTAATACGATATAGATTTCGAAAAAATATTAGACATCGTCCATCGTTCGTTTATTACTTATTTTATTAATATCGGCCATCGTTCATTTTCACGAGCAGTTATCAGCCCTCGAAATAGAGTGAAATATTTTTAAACGAATTAATTTTTTTACAAACTTTTTACACAGTTGAATTCGGAATTAAAGAACAGACAAACCGTACATTTAAACTTTCTTCGCATAAATGATAAAATAATTTATTTATCGAGCATTATAAATTCGATCAAAGTTTTCTCGACTATAAATATTACTACTTCTATTTACATTGCTATTGAAACAAATACTAACATGGAATGTTACGGAGTTGACACACACCGATTTTGATGAAATTTTGATATGATATAGATCTCGAAACAATTTTAGACGCGTATTTTTTATATCGGCCTTCTTTTCATTTTGAAGGATTGATATCAGCTCTCAATTGTGTTTATATGTATATATTCATCAAATAATTGATGAAACAAATGAACCCTTTACACTTGTAAACTTTTTTAAGTTTCAAAGGACTATTGTAAAAACTTAGTGTTCTTTTGGAAAGAAAAACAGACAATTATAAATGTTTACGATTTCTTATTTATTTGGTTAATTTACTTTTATTTTAAAATAGAAGAAGCGTTTGAACTCATGAAATTATAGAATTTAATTAAATATATAATCTCTGAAGAAAATTATGCGTGTCGTTAATGTTAAGTTCTTCACATAAATGATAAAATAATTTATTTATCGAGTATTATAAATTCGATCAAAATTTGCTCGACTATAAATATTACTACTTCTATTTACATTGCTATTGAAACAAATACTAACATGGAATGTTACGGAGTTGACACACACCGATTTTGATGAAATTTCGATATGATATAGATCTCGAAACAATTGTAGACAGGTATTTTTTTTTATATCACCCATCGTTTATTTTAAACGAGTGATATCAGTCCTTAAAATAGGGTGAAAAGTTTTTAAAAGAATTAATTTTTTTTAAACTTTTTACACAGTTGGATTTGATATTAAAAAATATACAAGCTACACATTTAAACATTCTTTCTATCCCCAACAGTTTTCAAAATATACTATTAAATAAGTTTTTCACCCCCTATTTTAAGGGTTGATATCACTTCTTCAAAGTGAACGATGGCCGATATAAAAAAATACGTGTCTAATATTTTTTCGATATCTATATCGTATCAAAATTTTTCTCCTTAACATTCTTTGTTATTATTAAACAGTAAGCTTATATATCAATTTATAATTAAAATAACTAAAAAAGAAAAAAAAATTCATTATTACGTGTGACTCTGTCGACTTAACGTCGGTAAAATAATTATGTACAAATTGGATTGAAAATTTACAGATCGAAATATTAGATTCTACAAGCACAAGGGTGATATTTAATACACGTCTCTCGTCGCAAGAGATTTTCGTTGAAGCAAGGTTAAGGAATGTCAGTCTCGTCGTCGTTTCTGCTTAAGCAGTAATCTCAGAGGTACCGCTTCAATTGAAAGGATTCGTCTAGAAATTAGTACTCGCTCCTTCCACCGAATTATCACAGTGGGACTCTTGTGCTGGCGCAGAGGGGGTAAAGTAGATTAACTCGTCAAAGTTGTCGAGCTTGTACGAATTTGGCTTCTAGAGGAAGATGGGTTTGCTGTTACTCGATGCCAGGGCAAAAGTCAGGAATTAGTTTTGTTTTCTGAACGTAACCCTGTAACTTGCTTCTATTACATTAATCGTAGAATCATTTTTCACGGGTACAATATCGAAAAATAAATGATTATATGATATTAACACATTGCGTACGGCGCTCTGCGCGTTCAACATGCGCTCAAAGCCCGCACATTTTCAAACGCTTCAGAAGCATGCTGGCAAGCAATAGAAAGCGGATACGTACATTTCTAATTTGTATTTGGTATTATATTCCGATAAATTATTCTTAACTCATTGCCGCACACTTTTTATTTCGAAGTGGCGCTCAGAAACACACTTTTTTTTTCAATTGTTTATGTCTACCAGATGAAATTGAGTGTAACTTGTATATTTGGAAGTGAAAATTATCACATTTGGCCACAGTTTTTATAAAAAAACTTTTGACGGCTAAGACGGCAAAACATTTTTGTGAATAAGTGAAAATAAAAAATATTTTTGTTGATCAAAATTACTTGTTACATAACAATTAGTGTTAATTATAACCATTTTCATTGTTTCTAAAAACAAATACTACGCGTTTCAACCCGGACTTTTAGCATATGCATAAGAAAATTCTCCCGCACTAAAACGGTTAGAAACGCCCACAGACTTTATTCTTTACTTACCGCTCGAGTCCTGATTCCACCTTACATTTATATCCCCACATTTATTTACTTATTTATCGTCAGGAGCATCATTGTGACTTTTGCGAGTCCATCTTACAAACGCGTCAGCGAATAATAATTTTCTCTGTTCGTACACTCTTCCTGCTTAATTCTGACAAATTATACAGTACTTCAGACGCTAAATCAACCTTGTACGAGCAATTTGCGTGGATCGAGGGCGTTTTCGTTTTGCTGTTTCGAAATGTAATACTATAATGCTGTCGCTCGCGAAAATCCTAATGATTTTAAAGATCTCTGCTCTCCCTTCCATTACGCTCTTGACGTGAATTCTTTGTAGAAAAGGAACTGAGTCTCTATGGCAGGAGTAAGTCCCCATTTTGCCACACCCGCGGGAAATCCCAGTTGGTTCGCTCGGTTCTCGAAACCGTTAGGTTGCGAGGTCGAGTTACCCTTTGGGAAACTTGGAGGTTTATGTTACAGCAATTCACTATTGAGGATCTTGGACGAACAAAAATGTTAAAAACTTTTCAGAGGATAAATTATTCCCGTTCCATCGGGGCCCGGTGTCCGGATAGTGAAAACACGCGTCTCTCAAAAATAGTGATTGTCTCTGCTCCTGTCGTAAACCTCAAGTACAGTGCAGCTATGGTTCAATAGCACGTTACGTCTGACGTGACAGCATTAAACGCTGTTACGGTCTTTTAATTCTTTTCGATATAATTGCACTCTCGTTTCACTGAAAAGAGTCTCAGTTTTGGGAAAAATTTATGTTCGGTATAAAATTAGAACTAGAAATGTCGCATATTAGCCCTTTCCACTCGACTGGCGCCATGCATAATTTTCTTCAGAGATTAAGTTTCAAATTAAATTCTGTCTCTTGGTCAATTCAAACGCTTCTTTTGTTTTAAAATAAACTAAATTAACCAAATAAATAAAAAAATCGTAAACATTTTTTGCTTCTATAATTTTCTACTTCTCTTTCCGAAAGAACACTAAATTTTCACAGCAGTGAAAATGCGTGGCACGTCTTTCCAGCTCAAATGGTTAAAATTCGCGTTAAGGTAAATGAGAGTTTGTGTCATTGGCAAGGATGGGCTAATGAGAGTTTGTGTGATTGGCAAAGATGAGTTAATGAGAGAAAGTATGTGTGTATGAAAAATAGGGAGAATGTGAGACGCGATAAGGGTTCATGCAGTAGCAGTCAAGTGTTATTTCAATGATTATTTTACACGTATGCGTGGTATTGGTATTAACCCTTTGACTGCTAAAGGCGTATATATACGCTTTCACAAGTCTATTAATATATACGAAAGCCGTAAATATACACCCTCTGCATTTTTTTACTATATCATTTTTACTGTTTTATCGATTAATTTAACATGGAATATAACAAGTTAAATAGCATAGCAACGAAGTATCGGTGTTTGTTTCAGTATTTTTAATGGATTCTTCCGAGAATGCGCCGCAAAGAAAGGGTTAAAATTCGTATTAGGGTAAATGAAAGTTTGTATGATTGATAAGGATGAGTTAATGAGAGAAAGTATGTGTGTGTGAAAAATAAAGAGAATACGAGACGTCATAAGGAAGGATGATCATATTTTATACCTATGAGTGGTATTGGTATTAAAATTCGCGTTAGGGTAAATGAGAATTTGTGTGACTGATAAGAATGAGTTAATGAGAGAATGTGTGTGTGTGTGTGTGTGAAAAAGAGAGAGATTGCGAGACGTGATAAGGGAGGATGACCAAAAGTGTGAGTAGGGTTCATGCAGTAGCAGTCAACTGTTATTTCAATGATTATTTTACACGTTTGCGTGATATTGGTATTAAAATTCGTGTTAAAGTAAATGAGAGTTTGTATGATTGATAAGAATGAGCTAATGGGAGAAAGTATGTGTGTGTGAAAAATAGAGAGAATGCGAGACCTGATAAGGAAGGATGACCAAAAGTGTGAGTAGGGTTCATGCAGTAGCAGTCAACTGTTATTTCAATGATTATTTTATACCTATGAGTGGTATTGGTATTAAAATTCGCGTTAGGGTAAATGAGAGTTTGTGTGGTCGATAAGAATGAGTTAATGAGAAAAAGTAAGTGTGTGTGTGTGAAAAATAGGGAGAATGCGAGACGTGATAAGGGAGGATGACCAAGAGTGCGAATAGGGTCGAGAAGCGAAAGCGGAGCGGAGCGTGTGCGAATGTTAAGAGGCTATAAAGGGCATTATATTAAAGCAAGAGGTATTAATTCTTTATTTCCAGAGATTCCCAAGAGTTCCTACATATTTTAATACAGTGGAACCTAGATAACTTGAGTCTCGAGGGCAGGAAAAAATTTTCGAATTATAGAAGCTTCCGCTTATCGAGTATTCGAGTAAGAGTGGCTTAACAAAAAGAAATTCGACTTACAGAGACTTTGTGCGGCGGTTTCGACTTGTTCATTTTATTAAACAATTTTCAACGTCAGAGAATTTTTCTTCCGCTGTTTCAATTTAAATTGTATTCAGAGATTTACTTCTGCATGGTTTCTTTCTTATTCTTTGGGATTGTTAATAGAGTGCTAAATTCTTTAACGATATTCTTTTTCTTCCTTGATCCAGTTTCTACTGTTTTAATTATTTATTCGAACGAAAGTTGAGAGAATAAGAGTAACGCGACATTAATAAATTGCTTTTGTATGTGTATATTACGAGAGCTTAATAACTTTTTATAAGCGTAATTATCTTGCTTTTATCAAAGGTCATTGTTTAGTTCCTTTCCTTTCGCTGGGAAAAAAGATAAATGTTTGTTGAAATCCGGTTGGGTTACAGGATATTTACCATGCAAAGTTCTTATCATTTGAATAAATTTATTCAAACTGGAAAATTGCTGAGAAAGTTCGTTCTTCGTCTCTTTATTTATGGAGGTCCTACGTTCTCTGCGAATATAAATTTATGGTGCTGGTTATTTCTACCGATCATTTGCAATACTTGTACGTATTTTATTGTATTCATTCGTGACTTTTTGCATAATTGACAAACCGTGTTTTTAAAATTATTAAATTATTTTCTAAATGAAGAAAAGAAACGTTGAAAATCTTTAATAGAGCAATTATAATAGTATTGTATATTTGTACGTAATGCAACTGTAGTCGTTAATAATACTTAGAGGTAGATAAAACTTTAAATAAGTAAGTAAATAAAATAAATAAAATAAATTAATTAAATAATATTTAAAAGAAAAGAAACGTTAAGAATTTTTAATAGAGTAATCATAATAGTATTGTATATATGTATGTAATGCAACTGTAATCGTTAATAATACTTAGAGCTAGATGAAACTTTAAATAAGTAAATAAATTAAATAAATAAATTAAATAATATTTAAAATAAAAGAAAACTTTAAAAAAGCAGTTGAACGTGTCTGTAAATTAAACCACTCATAAACGCTAATAACCAAGAAATTGATGCGATCTTAAATAAAAAGAAAATCTATAGAATTTGAAATAATATTTATCACTTTTGTATCTGCAATTTGTAAACTGTATAATTTATCACGCAGAATAATTTTACTATTTTTCATCAATTTTATTCCTTTTAATTATATATCGTTGTATTCCAGATACGTTTGTTTTTTCGTTTCAAAAAAAAAAAAGAACTTTCATTAAGTTTTTACTGTTCGAATCTGTAGTCAATCAAAATTGGATATACGTAGGAATTTCGAACGCATCAAGCTGACGATGCCGCACGAATTTCTACATCGTTTACCGAGACTGTACAAACAAACGATATTAAACTAGAAGCAGTTATTGGACCAGGTTTCTGTAAGGTATTGCAGTTATTAAATTCATCAAATTTATACGTTTATTTTTGCTAAATGGCTTTGAAAAAAAAAAAAGAATTGCAACGCTCGATTGATGGTTTGAACCATTTAAATATGACCTAAATTTTTAATACGATCACAGTTTAAGTATGATCTTGACAACGTACTTGAAATTGGTAAGGAGTTCCCTTTTCTGCATAATTACCAATTATGCTTTTAAAAAAAAAACCTTATAATTTAAAAATAACGGAGCTATGATATAAAATTGAAACAAAATATTATACAAATTAGTATAAAATTCTTCATACTTGTCTCAATTTAGAAAATTTAAATAAAAGATGAAACTGCAATTGCAAAAACGATCCTTTTTAACTTCTTTTTTTGAAAATTATATTTATACCTCAGAGATAAGTCCAGTCTTTTCTTCGTGAAAATTCTTGAAACATTTGTCACTGTAACGAGAACTCGACTGCTGGGACGTTTGCGTTTAAAGGTGGAATGGTGATATTTTCATGGAGAAAGACTGCTCTGAGACTGAAGTCTTCGAAGGCAAACTGTAGTCTATATTTTACCTTCCATTGGAAATTTTTATTCGCTTCACGAAGTCAGAAGCCAGATAAATTTGAAATTGTTGAATTCATGTTTGGAATTTCAAGTATTTTATGCAAGTTTTTAATCAGTAAGGTTTATAACAATCATCTGATAAATAACTAAGTTAATAAAATGTATTGTAGAGTATATTATGACATAATTTTTTGAGATTTTAATCTGCCTACATTTGAATTTTATTTACAGCGGATAATTTGAACTGAAAATTTTGCTTTTATCAAAATAATAATTTAAAATCAAAGACTTTGTTAATAAAGGCCAAAATCTTCAATGCAATTTTTTTATTGTAAAAATTCTATTATATCTTAGTAATTAATAATGTTGGAACTAGTGATTTATAAAACTACATCTTATTTACAAATTTTACTCAATACAGTGTTATATCTACGATTTTGTAACATTATATAGTATTAATTATTAAAAAAAATAAGCTATTATAATTTACACTCTAGTTGAAACTCCTTTATAATTTAATACTAATTTCTTTTTAATTTCGATTCTCATAATTCATATGCAAAGTATTGAACGTTTCTGATAATTCGCTGAAAAAATGTTATGAATACAAAATTTTTCAAAATTGACCTACAAAGTAAGTATACACACGTGTCTGCACAGGACGAAGGACACAAAAAAAAGAAGACGGACATGCGACAGGAATATGCGCACGCATCGCTAGCCTCGACACCAGCATTCATAGAAATTTACAATATCTCAACATTAATTTTTATAAAACACCCATTCCTGTTATTTAAATAATAGTATATAAAATAATAATGTATAATATAATAAATAATTTTGCGGTTAGTTAATTTTGAAGGAATTAAAATGTCAGACAAAGAATTGTTTTTCTAGAGAAGCAAAAGTTGGGAGAACAAACTCATATTTTTCGTTCAAGGATTTGGTACGTTGTACGTACCCTTTTAAAGAATGGAAATGGATATCTATTGAATACCAACATAACTTTTTCTCACTTACATTTCGTGTGATCTCGTGTTCCTTTCTTATAACTTTCGTATAAGTTTCCTGTTTACAGTGAAAGGATTCAAGGAATAGTATTACAAGTTAACTTTGTTTGCCAAGGATTCTGTTATATTTTAGTATCAAAATGGAGTTTCAGGACCGTATAAAGTCGAATAACGACAGGATTTTGCGAATAATATTTTTCCACTATTAATCTCGATAAGTTATGTTCCGTAATATAATTTAGATATAGAAAATTTCAAACTACAAAATTATAAGTTTTTAGAATACGTTTCACTGTTATATATTTCGTCAATATTATTAAATAATACACGTAAATTTATACCTTTCTATTTCGTGTTGGAACCGAAAACAATGAGAGGCAGGAAGTTGTGCGTAAAACTGGAGGCCACTCCAAATAAGCTCAGCACGAGCTATGCGACGGCCCCAACGACGGTTTTACAATCGGGCCTGATGGAAAGCAGACGGACCCTCGGCCCTCGGCAATACCAGCCGATCTTTGGGAAAACGGCCGGAGGACATTATTATTGTACGAG
>SMSQ01003776.1:19613-47518 GCA_019453375.1 Ctenoplectra terminalis | reverse complement strand
TCTTTGGGAAAACGGCCGGAGGACATTATTATTGTACGAGCAGTCGAGCACGGAACACCTCCGAGAGTTTTTGAAAAACACATATTTATAGAAGAGAACCTGACGCTACCGAGCGTTTGGAGTAATAAAGAATAATCGATTCTTATATTCGTTCATTCTTTTTCTTCCTTGATCCAGTTTCTACTGTTTTAATTATTTATTTGAATAAGTTGAGAAAATAAGAGTAACGCGAAATTAATAAATTGCTTTTGTATGTAGTGAATCGAAATAATTCATCTTAAACCTTGCACAAATAAATATTTAAATACTATCGTAAACTCGTACGTTACGCATAAGTTATGGGATCAAATAGTTGAACTATTCCCTGTTTGTTCGATCTATACACGCGGTTGCAAGCGCCATTAGTTTCGGCAAACAAATGCCGTGACAATGTAGTTATTCAACAAAATGGGTGTTATCGCGTTGTCATAATTCATCTCTTTCGAACCAACCTATCGATCCGAATCTCAGAACCTCCTATTGTCGTCGAACGTTCCCTCAGTCAGTTTCAAAGGTATAAATTTCATTTCGTTGCACGGCACTGGCCAGGAATCGCATGTACGAGTTTCGTTTACCTTCTCGAGACGCTAGAGGGGTTTCAGATAAGCACAAATATGTTTCTCTTTGATAAGAAGCAGGGACGCTTGCGGCTGATCCTTTTGACCCTTGCACGTTCACGAACGTTCATGCGCGTATATATTTTCGGATTCTATTGTACTATCGCACGGCCAATTGATCGTTATTGGGCAACGAAATTGAAAATACGTTTAAATGGCCTGCTATTTACGATACTTATCATTTTATAAATTATTTACGAAACAAATTTTTGTGATCACAGAGAATTACCACTATATAATAGGAAATTTAATGTACTTGGATTTAATAAATTAATAATGGCAAAATAAATGCAATGGTACGCATATACTTTTTTTTATATATTCAGATATTAAATGGCGTGCTATTTACGATACTTATAATTTTCTACGATAACAAATTTTTGTGATCACAGAGAATTACCACTATATAATAGGAAATTTAATGTACTTGGATTTAATAAATTAATAATGGCAAAATAAATGCAATGGTACGCATATACTTTTTTTTATATATTCAGATATTAAATGGCGTGCTATTTACGATACTTATAATTTTCTACGATAACAAATTTTTGTGATCACAGAGAATTACCACTATATAATAGGAAATTTAATGTACTTGGATTTAATAAATTATTAATGGCAAAATAAATGCAATGGTACGTGTACACTTTTTTTTTATATATTCAGATATCAAAATTCGAATTAAGGAAGTTAATGATGATGGGTCCTTTGCACTCGGAGCCATCTCGGGACATTTTTATAGGAAAGCGTGCAAACAGAAATAGTTCCATATTTCGATATAGACCATACTTTTTGATTTGCTGTCTCTTGCCATTTGAAATAGAGAACTTCAAGGAAACACGCAGTTTTTAAAAAAATGATGCCGACGTAAGTCCATCCTCTGTAATCATTAATATCATTAATAAACTCTGATGTCTCCTGAGAGGAGACTTTCGAGTGCAAAGGGTTAATAAAATCGAAAAAAATCGAAAAAGCATCGNATTGTACTATCGCACGGCCAATTGATCGTTATTGGGCAACGAAATTGAAAATACGTTTAAATGGCCTGCTATTTACGATACTTATCATTTTATAAATTATTTACCAAACAAATTTTTGTGATCACAGAGAATTACCACTATATAATAGGAAATTTAATGCACTTGGATTTAATAAATTAATAATGGCAAAATAAATGCAATGGTACGTATAGACTTTTTTTTTATATATTCAGATATCAAAATTCGAATTAAGGAAGTTAACCCTTTGCACTCGGAGCCATCTCGGGACATTTTTATAGGAAAGCGTGCAAACAGAAATAGTTCCATATTTCGATATAGACCATACTTTTTGATTTGCTGTCTCTTGCCATTTGAAATAGAGAACTTCAAGGAAACATGCAGTTTTAAAAAAAATGATGCCGACGTAAGTCCATCCTCTGTAATCATTAATATCATTAATAAACTCTGATGTCCCCTGAGAGGAGACTTTCGAGTGCAAAGGGTTAATAAAATCGAAAAAAATCGAACAAGCATCATTAAAGACACAAGATGCAACAGAAACGTAATTTAACCCCTTGTCTTATATTTGAGTCGCACTCGTGGCACAGATTATAGTCCAAATACAATAAAGACACTATTTTTAATATTTAATAATACGATAAAAACGCTATATTTCCAAACAAGCTTTAATTTAATCTTCAATTGTGACTTTAATTTATAAGATCCAGAATTAGAAATCTCGAAAAAATTAATTCGATACGACGAGTGGCTTAAAATCGAAACTTGGAAAATAAAAATTTATCACAATGTTTTTTTCTTTCTAAATATTCATGGTTATAAAAAGCTTAATTATTTTATATTGCCATTATATATTTACCAAGTAATATAATATGAGCTATAGAAAATTATAATTCGTGAGAAAATTAGAGTAAACCGAGGCGAATCGAAACGAAATAAGAATTCCGTGGAAAAAACGATTTTCAAACTTAAAATTTAATTAATTTTCAAATTAAATGGGTATTAAACACGAATTTACAATAAAAAGTTAAGTTTCTAAATTTTGACTATTATTTTTTCACTATCAAAAGAAAATGATCCGATTCGCCTCGGTCTACCCTAACAGGCTAATTTATTTTCCTCCACGCACAGCTTCGGAAATATTCAAGATAATCATTTTTATATCAATAAACCCAAATTTCTTACTTAATTTTATTTACAAATATTTCTAGCGACGAGGGTAGTAATTTTGAAAATGATTTTATTCTCCTCGGTCTACCCTAACAGGCTAATTTATTTTCCTCCACAGCTTTGGAAATATTTAATCATTTTTACATCAGTAAGCCCAAAGTTCTTACTTAATTTTATTTACAAATATTTAATATCACTCAAAATGATTCGATTCGCCTATCCCACAATTTTTTTTTCCATATCTCCAGTAATATTATTTCAACAATATTTTTTCCCACACCTACAGTAATATTAAAACGTTCTCTACGAATACGATTAAATACAAAAGCTACATGAATTATTGTACACCGTCGAATCGCGTCGACAAAGAATGAACGGTTAGAAATCGTGTGTTTATCACCAACATTTTTTTCCAAGATTTTGAGGTTTGTCGCTCGTAAATTCTCGTTCGTTCTTTCTCTTATGTCGAACGGCAAACAAATCACGATATCGATACGGCATGCAGCTTGTAGCCATGAAACCGTTCACGAAGAAAAATTGTCACTGTCACAGAAATCGAAGGGTGTCTTGTGTACTTACTGTTGCGTACAAAGTATGTAGTTCGATGTTTTAGTCGTGTTTGCTCGTTGCCAACAAAAATGATTGAATCGATAAGACGAACCGGGTTGGGTTGAAATTAAAATATTGATATATGAAAGAACTTTCTTTCAAAAACGCTTAGTAAAATTAATCTGTATTAACTAGTAAAATTACTAGTTTTTATTTTTATTTTACTAGTAATTAATTAGTAAAATTAATGATTTTATAAAATGTCGCGTCGTCATTGTATGCACTACCGACGATAAGTATCTGGACACTGATAAATTTGTCAACTTACTTTTACAACTTAGGAATTATACTAAAATTGTGATAAAAACCTACATACCAAGAAAAGTAATTTTTTTGTTATGTCCGCTGTATAACCTAAACACGATACGCCAAGTTTTTGCAATATTTTAATCGCCCTGGGTGTCACNTTCTAAATTTTGACTATTATTTTTTCACTATCAAAAGAAAATGATCCGATTCGCCTCGGTCTACCCTAACAGGCTAATTTATTTTCCTCCACGCACAGCTTCGGAAATATTCAAGATAATCATTTTTATATCAATAAACCCAAATTTCTTACTTAATTTTATTTACAAATATTTCTAGCGACGAGGGTAGTAATTTTGAAAATGATTTTATTCTCCTCGGTCTACCCTAACAGGCTAATTTATTTTCCTCCACAGCTTTGGAAATATTTAATCATTTTTACATCAGTAAGCCCAAAGTTCTTACTTAATTTTATTTACAAATATTTAATATCACTCAAAATGATTCGATTCGCCTATCCCACAATTTTTTTTTCCATATCTCCAGTAATATTATTTCAACAATATTTTTTCCCACACCTACAGTAATATTAAAACGTTCTCTACGAATACGATTAAATACAAAAGCTACATGAATTATTGTACACCGTCGAATCGCGTCGACAAAGAATGAACGGTTAGAAATCGTGTGTTTATCACCAACATTTTTTTCCAAGATTTTGAGGTTTGTCGCTCGTAAATTCTCGTTCGTTCTTTCTCTTATGTCGAACGGCAAACAAATCACGATATCGATACGGCATGCAGCTTGTAGCCATGAAACCGTTCACGAAGAAAAATTGTCACTGTCACAGAAATCGAAGGTCGTCTTGTGTACTTACTGTTGCGTACAAAGTAGTTCGATGTTTTAGTCGTGTTTGCTCGTTGCCAACAAAAATGATTGAATCGATAAGACGAACCGGGTTGGGTTGAAATTAAAATATTGATATATGAAAGAACTTTCTTTCAAAAACGCTTAGTAAAATTAATCTGTATTAACTAGTAAAATTACTAGTTTTTATTTTTATTTTACTAGTAATTAATTAGTAAAATTAATGATTTTATAAAATGTCGCGTCGTCATTGTATGCACTACCGACGATAAGTATCTGGACACTGATAAATTTGTCAACTTACTTTTACAACTTAGGAATTATACTAAAATTGTGATAAAAACCTAAATACCAAGAAAAGTAATTTTTTTGTTATGTCCGCTGTATAACCTAAACACGATACGCCAAGTTTTTGCAATATTTTAATCGCCCTGGGTGTCACAAATTGAAATAGATAATGCAAGTGCAATGACGTGTTAACTCGTCACCGGTCAGCAACGTTTAGGTTCGAAAGGACGAGTTAACTCGTCACCGGTCAGCAACGTTTGAGTATGAAAAGACGAGTTAACTCGTCACCGGTCAGCAACGTTTAGGTTCGAAAAGACGAGTTAACTCGTCACCGGTCAGCAACGTTTAGGTTCGAAAAGACGAGTTAACTCGTCACCGGTCAGCAACGTTTGAGTATGAAAAGACGAGTTAACTCGTCACCGGTCAGCAACGTTTAGGTTCGAAAAGACGAGTTAACTCGTCACCGGCCAGCAACGTTTAGGTTCGAAAAGACGAGTTAACTCATCACCGGTCAGCAACGTTTAGGTTCGAAAAGACGAGTTAACTCGTCACCGGTCAGTAACGTTTGGGTATGAGAAGACGAGTTAACTCGTCACCGGTCAGTAACGTTTGGGTATGAGAAGACGAGTTAACTCGTCACCGGTCAGCAAAGTATTAAGACCTAGGTATTATGAGGAATCTCTCTCTCTATCTTTCTCTCACGCACACATTCTCTACCTATACAATATACTTAAATATTGTTACGTATATTTTTGTTATATAAAAAAAAAATTCTACCGATTTATATGAAGGTATATCAAGAGCTCTTTCAATTCTGAGAGCACCGTAGCGAAAGGGTTAATCACTTTCTTGGTGATCGGTTCAAAATATAAGTCCGGTCATCTTATAGCGTTGATATAAACATTTGCTGAGCAAATTCTCAGTTCCTTTTAATTTATTCTTATCCTTATTAATTCTTTTTGATTTCAATTTATTTCCGTTCTTTCTAATCTGAATTTATTTCCGTTCTTTTTAATTCATTCTTACTCTTATCGATTCCCTTTAATTCGAATTAATTTCCGTTCTTTTTAATTCAAACGAAATACCTTACGTTACGTATATACAATCCTAACAAATCAAAGCTTAGATATGTTTTCACAAACGATTTTTATTTTCGTGTTTCACGCAAGATTTAACATGTTACGTTTTTATTTTTCTTTTTTTTTTTTCTTACGCAAACTGTAATTTAATTTCCGCCACTACTATGTTGCGTCATACATATATCAACTTTTTGTCCAGCAGATTTATAGCTTAGGGGATTTACCAGGGACTTCCTATTTGCCGACAATTTTTTGTACCGATCTTACGGTGCAGTTACTTTTTGCACAATTTGATTTAAACGGAAGATTGTTGCAAGACTGACGTAACGCTAAACGTTAACGATTTTCTGTCCATTCCAATAGAAGATTGTTCATGGTTATAATTAATTCGTAATTATTTGAATTTAAAGGTGCCATTTAAATTCTACCCTGGAATATTCATCCGTAATTACACATTAGCTTTATAAATCATTATACTTAAATTTTGTATTAAAAATGTAAACATGACAGGAAAAAGTTTGAACCATTAAAAATAGCAATTAACCAGTCAGCCGTGGCGAAATGTTTTCAGAGCGCGCACCTATGTGTGTCGCGAGAATCCAGCCCCAAATTATTTATACTTTTTTATTTGCTTGTTTTATTTCGTTTTGACCTCCGAAGATTCCAAACATATTGAAAACGAATATATTTTAGTTTCCGCTAAATTCACAATTTAAATAGGAAATGGTAACTGTTATATTAGAAGGATGGGATATAAAACATAGTGGAACGATCAACAAAACGAAACTTATAATTTTGAAAGGGAAGGCAAGACTGATATAACTTTTCCATCCAACGTTCAACTTAAGACTGACTGTTCGGTCCTAAACGGCTCCGAATAAATTAGCAAGGAGCCTAAAGCAAACCATCACGGTTTATGACATGGTAGGCTAGAGACAGCTAATTCTTCTGTGCCATCTGGCTTGCAGACTATCGATGGCACGTGCAAGTTTTGGGCCCAAGTAGCGGTGCCATGTCATAAACCGGGAAATACCAAGGGGGTAGGTTGGCGCGACCGAAACTGTTTCGCCAACCTGGAGGACCACGTGGCGACCAGAAGACGGTCTTGTTGCCAACTCGCGGCCTACCTACCCCGGAAGATGGACACGGTTCCCCTTCCAGAAAATAGCACGCCAAGGGCGTACTGGAAGGGAGGAACTGTGTCTATATAGCGAGGTGCAAAACGCGCACCGAGGGACACTAGTATACATTGATAGTACACATTTCGTTGGTAAGACATTTCGGTCTTACATATTCTTAGACATACTTAGACATTTCGATACATTTTGGCTATAGACTACAGTAGATTCCTATCCTAGTAGAATCTGCCCCTGTAGATTCGACACAAGACAACGCGAAGCACCGTTGCACATATAGATACTTGTATATCGACAAGGAAACAAAACCTGAGATACAGTCCACTTAAAAATCATACGAAGGGGATTCAACAATTCGGTTGGATTACACCGCGCCGTTTACTCATCGCCAATCACGGTCGACGCTGCGACGCACAAACACTGACTTTCTCCAAAAAAATGTGGCTCGTAGGCCCACGGTTGTTCTTTTCCCGCTTTCCTTCATGCTGTACGCATATNAAAAATGATCAATGATTAAATATAAATTTTGTTTTTATACAAAACGTATTGTAATATATTTTTATATTGTTATAGTACTTACTCTAACATAACAAAATAAAAATATTTAAAATAAGTAAATATAACTAAAATATGTAAAATATCTAAAAATATCTAAAATATCTAAAATATCTAAAATATTTAAAATNGATGGTTAATTCAACAGTAACTAAATTTTACGCATGACGGATATAGTCCCATGACACAAAATACTGCCATTCCTGCATGACGAATATAGTTGTCAAACACAGCCGACTGGTTAAAATAATAAAAATATTGTAAGGAAGGCTGACGGGCGGGCGAGAAGAAATTTAGAAACGAACTATTAGTGAATAATATATTTTATTTGACTTGCTCTGATCGACGTGCTTGGTCAAACTGTTTTTCCTGGCCTTTTCCTAGGAGGTGTCCTAGGGAAAGAAAAAGGGAGGGCCGTCCTAAGTGGACGCACTTGGCCGACTCTCTACGCACGGCCCTCACAAAATATATATCTCTTCTCTATTGCTTACAATATTAAGATTAGTATAAAAATTCTTCTTGTTATTTCTCATTATATTTACATGTGTGACTTAATTGAATTTTCTAAATAAAAAAAATCTATTACGTACCTTCTAATCTTTAGTAATGAGAATATATATTCTAATTGAAGCGTATAATATTATAATTCTAATTAAAATAAAAAACCTATAATACTAATTAAAATTAAAAAATTATAATACTAATTAAAATTAAAAAATTATAATACTAATTAAAATAAAAAACCTATAATACTAATTAAAATAAAAAACCTATAATACTAATTAAAATTAAAAAATTATAATACTAATTTAAATTAAAAACCTATAATACTAATTAAAATTAAAAAATTGATACTAATTAAAATTAAAAACCTATAATACTAAATAAAATAAGAGAAAAAAAAGATGCTTGAAAATTATTTTATTTATCAAAGAAATAACAGGAGTATGAAAATTATTAACGAGTGAACGACTGTTCCTAATAATTTTATATCATAAGTAATTAACCGTCTGTGAGTAATTAAACGATGATTGAATTTCAATTCACATTTGTCTCTAAAATTCACATTTGTTATTCTCTTCACGCGGCAACTCGACATGCGTTAATTAAACCGAAGATAATTGATCTGCCAATCAAAGACTACAATGACATTTTTAGGGCAATTCTCTGAACATAGAAACGTATCGCTTATTGTACAATACATGTCCTACAGATCACTGCTGACAGACGCATAGTTACGAGGTAGAAAGTGATATTATACAGTAGCGTCAAAAAGTTTGGCGACAAAGAGATTTAAATAAATAATTCAACTGCATGATATAATATATGTACTTCCTCTATATAGTAATATAGAGGAGAACAGTATGAGAATTATGCAAAATAATACAATGTAGAATCACTTATCTCGACTACGCTGCGTCAACGACTTCTGCGATCTCGTAACGCGTTGAGATTCGTTCTCGCGCGAGAAGAAAGAACGATCGTTAACCGCATCGCACATATCGTTTTGCATCCTTGCGTTTGTGCATTAATACTACAATATCCGTTTCAAGTCGATTACATTTATTTTTTGTAATGTTAAATTCATAAAATAAATATAACTTTTGTTTTCTAATACGTTTTTCATTCAGTATCCTACTCCTTTATTATATTTTTTTAGTTTTTCAAAACATAATTAAATTATTTTTTAGAACAATTCTAATGTTTCCGAAATTCTTAGCGGTAGTGTAATTCACTATAATTCGGGAAACAGACTTTCTTAAAATTCAACAAAGATTTTCGACGTGTTCCAATGTGAATTTTATCTCTCAAGTATTTAAGACTAGAATTACCAACAATTAAGGTAATTTGTACGCAAAAAATCAAAATAAAAGGTATATTAAAAAGTACGTGATGCGAGAGAGATCTGTGTCTATATTTTTAACAGAAAATTATGCAAAATTCAATAAAATACACCAGTAGTAAATTTATAAAATTTCTATGAAAAATTAGGAATTGGTCAATTTTATCACTTTAGTAATTGCAATGTCCAAACTATGGAACAATATTTTTCTATTTTTTTAAATTGACTTTTAATTTCCCGCAAATTTACTAAAATTCAAAGTTATAATAATGTATGAATTCAAAAGAATATTATGAATGTTTATTTGCCCTGTTCTTAAATAAAATGATCTTAATTTCAAGCAAAACTTTAGATAATCCTGCGAAAATACGTACACCATACAATTATTCTTCCTTTTCTTATCCATCAATCGATTTCTGCATTAAACACTGTATAATTAAGAATTGTGTATACGAAAAAAAATATATTTCTAAATAAAATGATCTTAATTTCAAACAAAACTTTAGCAAATCCTGCGAAAATTCGTACGCCATACAATTATTCTTCCTTTTCTTATCCTTCAATCGATTTTTTCATTAGACACTGTACAATTAAAAATCGTGTATTCGAAAAAAAATATATTAAAAAAAGAAGTACCACTTTTTGACTTTCAAGGCGAGCACAGTACGCTTCCAAAGCTTCGGTTACTCATTTTTGAAATTCTATAAAGATATCGATCGTATAGGTTGATCGAATACAGTCTAAACAATAGGTACTCTCGAACATCTTTCTAGTCCGTGGATTTTAAAGTAAGCTTTTTCGCAAGCAACGCGATTGCCTTAAAAAACACAAAAACATTCGAAATCGATAGGAAACTATCCATCGACGAATATCGAGATCGTTTATACGGATGGATAAAGGGGGATGCTGAAACGCACGGCGATTTTGATAGCAGAGTTTGTTACCATGGTAACTATATCTGCGTTCAACGAAATACTATGAGGCTATTTGCTCTATTCGATTGTGCTTTCTCTCCCTTTGTATTTTTCTTTTCCCCGGTAGCTGCACGCATATATCTCTTCCATTGTTTATGTTTTTCGATGAAACTTCCCGTTACAGTGAAACAGAGGGAATTTAAATGCGAATACACACGTCGAATAAACAGAAAGAAATAGTAATCGTGTTCATCTTAAATTCAAACCTTCTACCCAAGGTGTCTCTTAATTTAATAACTAATTCTTGTTCACCGGTTTGTTTTATCGCAGAGATAATAACGTGACGTTAACAGTCCCTGGCCATCGAATTAGGACCACGCACGAAAATTTCACGTTTATGGCTATAACGTTATATCATTATATGGAAAACTGTCTTTGGCGTTCAAATTATTACTAAATACGTTGATAACGATGTATACATAGTAACTGATTCGTTACTATCGTGATAATAATTACTAAGCGATCATAGTAATTTTGTAATATGCTGTTAAGATCGTTATTCTTCAGGCGAATGACGCGATCGGGCGGAAACGAATGTCCGCTTTCATTGTTAACTCTTTTGCAGTTTTACACCTGTTTCTTTTAGATTTTTAAAGTTAATAATTGGTCCCAGTGTGAATTAACGTTGTACAGTCCCTGGCCATCGAATTAGGACCACGCACGAAAATTTCACGTTTATGGCTATAACGTTATGTCATATATGGAAAACTGTCTTTGGTCGTTCAAATTATTACTAAATACGTTGATAACGATGTATACATAGTAACTGATTCGTTACTATCGTGATAATAATTACTAAGCGATCATAGTAATTTTGTAATATGCTGTTAAGATCGTTATTCTTCAGGCGAATGACGCGATCGGGCGGAAACGAATGTCCGCTTTCATTGTTAACTCTTTTGCAGTTTTACACCTGTTTCTTTTAGATTTTTAAAGTTAATAATTGGTCCCAGTGTGAATTAACGTTGTACAGTCCCTGGCCATCGAATTAGGACCACGCACGAAAATTTCACGTTTATGGCTATAACGTTATGTCATATATGGAAAACTGTCTTTGGTCGTTCAAATTATTACTAAATACGTTGATAACGATGTATACATAGTAACTGATTCGTTACTATCGTGATAATAATTACTAAGCGATCATAGTAATTTTGTAATATGCTGTTAAGATCGTTATTCTTCAGGCGAATGACGCGATCGGGCGGAAACGAATGTCCGCTTTCATTGTTAACTCTTTTGCAGTTTTACACCTGTTTCTTTTAGATTTTTAAAGTTAATAATTGGTCCCAGTGTGAATTAACGTTGTACAGTCCCTGGCCATCGAATTAGGACCACGCACGAAAATTTCACGTTTATGGCTATAACGTTATGTCATATATGGAAAACTGTCTTTGGTCGTTCAAATTATTACTAAATACGTTGATAACGATGTATACATAGTAACTGATTCGTTACTATCGTGATAATAATTACTAAGCGATCATAGTAATTTTGTAATATGCTGTTAAGATCGTTATTCTTCAGGCGAATGACGCGATCGGGCGGAAACGAATGTCCGCTTTCATTGTTAACTCTTTTGCAGTTTTACACCTGTTTCTTTTAGATTTTTAAAGTTAATAATTGGTCCCAGTGTGAATTAACGTTGTACAGTCCCTGGCCATCGAATTAGGACCACGCACGAAAATTTCACGTTTATGGCTATAACGTTATGTCATATATGGAAAACTGTCTTTGGTCGTTCAAATTATTACTAAATACGTTGATAACGATGTATACATAGCAACTGATTCGTTACTATCGTGATAATAATTACTAAGCGATCATAGTAATTTTGTAATATGCTGTTAAGATCGTTATTCTTCAGGCGAATGACGCGATCGGGCGGAAACGAATGTCCGCTTTCATTGTTAACCCTTTTGCAGTTTTACACCTGTTTCTTTTAGATTTTTAAAGTTAATAATTGGTCCCAGTGTGAATTAACGTTGTACAGTCCCTGAACATTGAATTAGGACCACGTACGAAAATTTCACTTTTATGGCTTTAACGTTATATCATTATATGGAAAACTGTCTTTGGTCGTTCAAATTATTACTAAATACGTTGATAACGATGTATACATAGCAACTGATTCGTTACTATCGTGATAATCATTACTAAGCGATCATAGTAATTTTGTAATATGCTGTTAAGATCGTTATTCTTGAGGCGAATGACGCGATCGGGAGTAAACCAATGTCCGCTTTCATTGTTAACCCTTTTGCAGATTAATAAAATGACGAAAAATGCTACAAAAATTGTCTATTTTTTAATGATCGAAAACAGTCTTGTCTGTATTAACAAAGTATAAAAAATGTTGGTTTTACACCTGTTTCTTTTCTATTTTTAAAGTTAATAATTGGTCCCAGTGTGAATTAACGTTGTACAGTCCCTGAACATTCAATTAGGATCACGTACGAAAATTTCACTTTTATGGCTATAACGTTATGTCATATATGGAAAACTGTCTTTGGTCGTTCAAATTATTGCTAAATACATTGATAACGATGTATACATAGCAATTGATTTGTTACCATCGTGATTATAATGAAACTGTGCGGGTGATGAGCGATTCCAAAACCAGAAACATCCCTTTGCTCCCATGGCCAGGCAATTCTGCCGACCCGAATGCTCAATTATTAAATGATATTAATTATTCTCAAAACCGGAGGCAACTAGTTATTCTTTTTGCGTCCAATATGAATATTCTTTGCGTCCAAAAAATGGAGAACTCTCTTTCTTAGGTTTAATTTCAGTGTTAACAAACGAACGGTATTAAGAAATGACTGTACAAATACGTGTACATTATTNTCCCTGGCCATCGAATTAGGACCACGTACGAAAATTTCACGTTTATGGCTATAACGTTATATCATTATATGGAAAACTGTCTTTGGCGTTCAAATTATTACTAAATACGTTGATAACGGTGTATACATAGCAACTGATTCGTTACTATCGTGATAATAATTACTAAGCGATCATAGTAATCTTGTAATATGCTGTTAAGATCGTTATTCTTGAGACGGATGACACGATCGGGAGTAAACCAATGTCCGCTTTCATTGTTAACCCTTTTGCGGATTAATAAAATTACGAAAAATGCTACAAAAATTGTCTATTTTTTAATGATCGAAAACAGTCTTGTCTGTATTAACAAAGTATAAAAAATGTTGGTTTTACACCTGTTTCTTTTCTATTTTTAAAGTCAATAATTGGTCCCAGTGTGAATTAACGTTGTACAGTCCCTGAACATTGAATTAGGACCACGTACAAAAATTTCACTTTTATGGCTATAACGTTGTGTCATATATGAAAAATTGTCTTTGGTCGTTCGAATTATTACTAAATACGTTGACAACGATGTATACATAGCAATTGATTTGTTACCATCGTGATAATAATGAAACTGTGCGGGTGATGAGCAATTCCAAAACCAGAAACATCCCTTTGCTCCCATGGCCAGGCAATTCTGCCGACCCGAATGCTCAATTATTAAATGATATTAATTATTCTCAAAACCGGAGGCAACTAGTTATTCTTTTTGCGTCCAATATGAATATTCTTTGCGTCCAAAAAATGGAGAACTCTCTTTCTTAGGTTTAATTTCAGTGTTAACAAACGAACGGTATTAAGAAATGACTGTACAAATACGTGTACATTATTAATTCTTGTTTTTAATAGTTTTTATTTTTGAAAATTCGTTATTTCGAAAACCGTGTACTCTTAAATATTCTGGGTTATTTATTTATTCACTTTTTTTTTTTAACGCGATCAGAAACGGCCATTTTCTGGTATCTTCCTTTAAGGAAGACCTCACAAACTCAGTTATGCGTAGAAAAATCAGAAATTACAAATATTTATACTATTTTGTGCCACGACAAGTTTGAAAAAAATTTATCGAATTTTAAGATTCGAAATAGGGTAACGTGTTGACTAATCAATATTCTAACTTTTTGTTAAACGCGTAGTTACACGTACAGTTACGAGTTTATGGCCGAGAATGCACAAAAGTATGGAAGATATTCCGATGTACAAACTGTTGCTTGCAGCTTTATAGTGGCCTATTATACGCAGAATTGCGGTATTTGAAAGTTAAATGCGTACTCACGCGCATTCAGTACCGAACCACACAGTGAAAAAGTTACACACGAACCTCGTACCGCGATCTTTCCCTTTTTTCCGTTATTTGTCTCAAGTAGAAAATGTAACGCATTATGGCGGAAAAAGATATTTCAACGATCTCTTTCTTTTTTTTTTTTTGAGGTCACATCAATTTCTTAGTTATTAGTGATCACGGACAGTGTTTGTTCTATATTTCGATAAAGAGATTTAACGGCCCGAATAGTAAAGCTACGTTCGGAAATTTCGATAGAAGTTTAACGTTTTTATCGAAAAAAAAGAACGAATCGAAAAAATATCCTACGTCTTGCCATAGAAGTGGGTTTTGGAAACAAAATACAACTGGAACGAATAAATTGGATGTATAGATTTTTCGTAAAGCTGACAACTAGGTTGAAAAAAAGTAGTTTCGAAAAAAAACGCGTTTGAAATTTTAGTAAGTTACGATTCGTATACAGAAAGTTAAAATTATCCGAGTATTTTTGAACATGTCTGATCGGTATTTTTTTTTCTTTTCTTATTAGAAAACATTCTTGAAATATGTGTATTTCGGAAAATACAAAGAAAAAGAATTGATCTTTAAATTAATAATGAAAATTATATCCATTGTCATTAGCTTTTTTAAATTTTATATTTCATTCGTAGAGGCTGTATTTAATTCATTCATAAATTAAGTAATATTAAGTAGTATTATTACTATTGTTTAACATTTATATTAATTATCCTATCTTCCTATAATAATATCTAAAATTACTATATTAATTATCCTATAATCCAATCTTTCACGTTGAGTACGCAAAGTTAAAAGTTATTTAATGATAAATTAAACATATGGTACATAACAACTTAATTATCTGTATTATTTTTTATGTATAGTGACATTCATCATAAATTATCATTTTTTATATTTATCTTTATATTTTATCAATATTAAAATTATACTTAAAAATCTGTAAAAAGAAGACAAATAGAAAGAGTCTATTTGAACCATTTAATGCAAAAAATAACGTAAATCAATTTTTTGCTGATTTGGTTTAATAATTAAATACCAATTATATTAATCCTCTATAGCCGGAATTTTTGTCTGCTTATTGGAGAAAAAATTACGATTCATTACAGTTTTTCACTTTGATTTGAAAATTTTTAAACTAATAATTATTATAGATGGATCGTGGTATAATTACAGTAATACAGTAATAAAATTTAATAGTGCAGTGATAACTAAAGAAAATTAATTTTTTAAAATATAGATACATCAGTTTGTCACTTTTAAGTCACACCGTCCCATAGAGGGTTAAATAAAATGATTGTGTCTTAATTTTCAGAGAGAAACAGTCTTAAAGTAATAACTTTAGACTTACATAAAACAGACGTAACTTTGACTTACATAAATTACTTAACCCTTTATAGCCCGAATTGTGTCTGCTTCTCAGAGATAGGATTACGAGTGCTCACAGTTTTTCACTTTGATTTGAAAATTTTTAAACTAATATAATTGCTATAGATGGATCGTAGTGTCACTACAGCAATACAGTAATCAAATTTAATAGAACAGTGATAACTAGATAAAACAAACTTTTTAAAATATAAATAAATTAGTTTGTAACTTTCAAGTCACACAGAGGGTTAACATTCCTTGATATTATTGTATTTTCCAGAATTTTTATTTCATTCCTTATTATTCAATATTCAACTTTTTCCGACCTACACAATTTTCACATTAAACGGATCAGTTGTACGTTTAATTAAACGAATCAAGATACTACTCGCTTTTCCGTGAGTATCTCCTCGTATTCATCGTTAATTAAAATGGTAGTAACATTTTTTCAGATATTATATCATAATATACCTACCTCCTTGCGGAAAGAACTGTGAGTAGATGCACTTGAAAGTTTCCTCTCTGACGACTCCCGTGGGACATTCTGCCTTGAAGCCACGATATATTCTTTTCAGCTCTGCCTCCGTGAATCTCGTAGCTCGACAAAGACTCGCCAAAGAGTCGGGTCTGTATCTCGGCGTCTGTTCTTCCTCGTACTCTGAGTCTGCAAAATCGAAATCAATGATCTTTCTATTAATCATGAAAAAAAGTTTATTAATCGCTTTGTAATTTATTTGAGGAAAGGTAATATATATACGATTGCTCGCAGCGTATTTATTTAACACTGAAACTACCAACGATTAAGGTACACTTATTTTTACTTAAGAAATTACAATGGTAGATATTGGAAAAAGAAAATATATAATGCAATAGAAAAAAGTGCTTAACCATTTATTTTACAGAAAATCGTGAAAAATATTGAAAAATGCACCGTTAGAAATTTATAGAATTTTTATGAAAAATTACGAATTATATATACGATTGCTCGTAGCGTATTTGNAAATCTAATGGAAATAAATCTAATGGAAAATATATAATAAAAAATAATGGAAACACCTCGTATGTTAAAAAGATAAATTTAAAAAATTTTAATTATTTTAGGAAATTAAAAATAAATTAAAAACATATATTGTTAATATCAGGTAGGATTACTATTGGTGTCTAATACAGCCTAAATTGGATCAATATGGATCATACAAATCTCATACAAATCTTAAATAACATTTAGTGGGATATTGTTATCAATCTTCATACAGCAACTGTTTAAGTTCTTATATAGGAGCTGAAAGAAGATACACGACTTATAAACAATATTTCAATTATTTTATCCAATCTCTGTACATACCCATGTACATTACCACTCAAAATGAATATATTTTTGATTACATTTGTCAGAAAAGTTCACTGTCATAACTGTCATACAATTAGCGTACATTTTTTATAAACACAATAGAAGAGTTAATAAAGTCACCAATTTAGTTAGTTAATTTACNACAATGGTAGATATTGGAAAAAGAAAATATATAATGCAATAGAAAAAAATTCTTAACCATTTATTTTACAGAAAATCGCAGAAAATACTAAAAAATGCACCGTTAGAAATTTATAGAATTTTTTGGTACTTTTAGTGTTAAATATCGAAGAACCAGAATTAATTCCTAGATAGGATATTGTGGTTTCGAAAATGAGGCACGCTTCCGCTCGATTCCATGTACATGAACAGTATTTTCTAATGTTATCAGGGCAAGCTAATTTCAGAGCAGCTAAAGTCAGTATATTATGGTTATAGTTTGGGTTTAATGTTCAAAAGTTGTTGCTGAAATAAACGCACGCAAGAGCATTGTTAACCATTGCTACGCAAATCTTTTCATTGACATCATAAACTACGTTTTAAGACAACGAGAAATCATGACGAAACAGATCATAACATTTTCGACGTTTAATTTTACAACTTGAATAAACGAAAATAACTGACTGCGTGTAACTTGTTAAAATAAGTTTATAGTGTTAATAAAAGCTTAATGGACGAAGAAGGAGGAGGGTATGAATGGACTAAAAAAATGATAAATAAAGGAAAGTGAAATAGAGGGTGAAGAGAATACCAATGGGGATATTAATAAGTGGTAGTATTTTTGGTTGGAATTACAAGTTTATTAAAAATGTGCGACGCTTACTCTTTTACTCTTAGATGGACAGATAGCAAACAGATTGCTTCTTCATTCTTTCTTACCTTTTGTAACTTCATCAACACGGTTATTTAGTACATTCGATCACGGATTCATCGCGTATTCACACAATCTAAGTTCGGTCCTATTGTTCACGGATTTTCATTCTGATAAAAATTGTCTTTCGGTCGAAATAGTCTTTATTCGCACCTTGTTTGGTCCAAACACTCTTCATTCAAACCTTACTCGATCCAAACATTTTTTATTCAAACCTTAGTCGACCCAAACACTCTTTATTCGCACCTTGCTTGGTCAAAAACTCTTTATTCAAACCTTCCTCGACCTAAACACTCTTTATTCGTACCTTGCTTGGCCCAGACACTCTTTATTCGCACCATACTCGAACCAAATACTCTTTATTCGCACCTTACTCGACCCAAACACTCTTTATTCAAACCTTACTCGATCCAAACATTTTTTATTCAAACCTTACTCAACCCAGACACTCTTTATTCGCACCTTGCTTAGCCCAAACACTCTTTATTCAAACCTTACTCGACCCAAACACTCTTTATTCGCACCTTATTTGGCCCAGACACTCTTTATTCGCACCTTACTTAGCCCAAACACTCTTTATTCAAACCTTACTCGACCCAAACACTCTTTATTCGCACTTTAATTTTTCCTAACTCTTCGTTCAACCCAAACACTCTTTTCTCGCATCCTACAATACTATAAAATATAGTGTGATGAAGTTTAAAATTGATTAATATAATATAGATTATAAGTATTGCAGAGTATTAATATGTAACTATACGTACATTCGCAAGAACACATGTATTTCGAAAAGGAATCATTACTTTGAATAAAAAAAAAAAATTTATACATTCTGTATACATATATTTATAAAGTTTATTTTTAATTCCAACTCGAAATACGTAATTTTTGTAGTAAATATGCATATTACATTTTAAAATTCTTATACTGTTTATCATCTCTATATGTTATATTATTAATTTAATTATACGTTGCGTTGTTAGTATTATATTGTAATATTGTCGGAAAATGTTAGATAGATATATTGAGTTTGTATTATCTATAATGAACTGTTAGTGCATTGATTAACAGCAGCAGTATTTGCGAAATATAGACTCATCTAAGCTATCCGAAATGCTATCTATAGTCACCACGATTATGTCTGATCTGAAACATGGATATGTTCTGTGTAAACATATCGCTGTAAGGAATTATATTGCGTGTCCCAGGTAAATCAATGGAAATTGATACTATTCATGAATAACGTATTGTAGATGATACTGCAAAAATGTATTGTGAAAATTACTGCTTTTAATGAATAACATTTTCAATAATTAAATTTTCTAACACGCGAATAAAAATGATCAATGATTAAATATAAATTTTGTTTTTATACAAAACGTATTGTAATATATTTTTATATTGTTATAGTACTTACTCTAACATAACAAAATAAAAATATTTAAAATAAGTAAATATAACTAAAATATGTAAAATATCTAAAAATATCTAAAATATCTAAAATATCTAAAATATTTAAAATAAATATCTAAAATATCTAAAAATATCTAACTATTTAAAAATCTAAAATATCTAAAAATATCTGACTATTTAAAAATCTAAAATATCTAAAAATATTTAACTATTTAAAAATCTAAAATATCTAAAAATATCTGACTATTTAAAAATCTAAAATATTTTACTTAGTAGTATCACTTACTCACAAAATTAAAATTAACATTATAAATGCTCGTATAAATTATATTGATTAATTTATGCCAGATGTTTAGATAAATTTGGAAACCGTCTCGCCTTCTGTTTCAATTATATATTTAAATACCAAGTAATTCACTATTCTAAATGAATGGAATGACATTATTCGGTTTATTTACTTCCGTTTAATTAAGAGCTTCTTTTAGTCACTGTATTTTAGGAGGATTGATCTCAAGGGAAGAGCTATAAAAAGAAGTTACAAGTTAAATCCTTCTAGAGTTCTGGATCCATAAATCTTGTGGTCGAGTATTTGTAATGAATAAAATACTGTCTGTAATGCAAACAACTCCTATTGTAAGTATGAAAAGACAATATATTAAAGAAAAAAAAAAGAAAAATAGACAAAATAGTTTAAAATAGCAGAAAGGCTGTTCTATTGTTTTTTAATTCGGTATTATTATTTACTTATATAGAATGTATACATTAAAATCCGATATTGTATAAGTAATACCTATCGTTAATGACAAAAATTGATAATTTAACAAATACATATCACGGTTCAGATATTTTACTCAAAATTATATTTATTCTCATTTTAACTGGCATTATTTCATATTACAACCTGCATTCAAATTTTCAATCAAATTAAGTCTGTGTTAATGGAAACAAATCTAATGGAAATAAATCTAATGGAAAATATATAATAAAAAATAATGGAAACACCTCGTATGTTAAAAAGATAAATTTAAAAAATTTTAATTATTTTAGGAAATTAAAAATAAATTAAAAACATATATTGTTAATATCAGGTAGGATTACTATTGGTGTCTAATACAGCCTAAATTGGATCAATATAGATCATCAAATGTCATACAAATCTCATAAAAATCTTGAATAACATTTAGTGGGATATTGTTATCAATCTTCATACAGCAACTGTTTAAGTTCTTATATACACTGCGGTGCATAACTATAGCACCGCCTAAATTTTTAGCTGTTTTAGACTTTAGATTAAAAGTGCAAAAGAATTAATTGTAGAAATTGAAAAAGTATGAGAAAAATGAACCGTAGACTAAATCACATTTAAATTGCCCTCTTATGCAAAACAATATAATAGAAAATGTGATTTTCAACTGTTGCGTAACTATAGCACCGGCGTTGTTATTAACTAATTTAGAAATGCAATAATAAAAATAACTAACGAAATAAGTAGAGATATATTTCGGAAACTTATTGATAGCGTTCCAGACAGAGTTTTCGAGCTAATTACAAAAAAATGTGGTCCTACGAGATATTAAAATTGTTTATCATTGATTTTATTGATGCGGTGCTATAGTTACGCAACAGTGAAAATTCAGACTTTTCATTGTATCATATTGTACAAAAGGAGATTTTAAATAAAAATTAATTTAAAGTTGATTATTTTTCATACACTTTCAATTTTTACAATTAATTTTTCTGTATTTTCAATCTAAATTCTGGAACAGTTAAAAATTTAGGCGGTGTTATAGTTACGCACCGCAGTGTAGGAGCTGAAAGAAGATACACGACTTATAAACAATATTTCAATTATTTTATCCAATCTCTGTACATACCCATGTACATTACCACTCAAAATGAATATATTTTTGATTACATTTGTCAGAAAAGTTCACTGTCATAACTGTCATACAATTAGCGTACATTTTTTATAAACACAATAGAAAAGTTAATAAAGTCACCAATTTAGTTAGTTAATTTATATCACGTTACACTATTTACTGAATTTAACAATCAAACTTTCACTGTAGAGTACACTATCGCTCATAAGTATCCGGACACTTGCTTATTTTTTACAGAATGTAATTTGTAATTTTGTTAACAATTAAGTTAACGTATCTATTTAACAACTCAACTTATTAAAGTTGTTAATAATTAATTAAATTAACAAACTTAATAATTTAGAAATGGGAAATCTCTTGAAAGCGAGTGAATGAAGTATACTACCGCTCAAAAGTATCCTAACAGTTGCTTATTTTTTATTTTGTTATTTAACTGTTATTGTTACGGCTGTGTGTAGTAGAATATTATGATAGGATAAAATTGAATATTGTTAGTAAATTACTCAGCTAATATGCAATAAAAATGATATTAAAGTTTATAAGTGTCGAATCTTATGGGAACTGTTTTGTTACTTGATAAGTTCTTTATATTTGGGTTATTTAATTGCTAAGCTATGGATTAAATAACGATGTTCTTCTACCATGTCTTCTTCTACCATTCAAGTCCTTTTACGAATCGTGTATTCAATTTTAACACACTGCTGGAAAATTTTTGTTAATAGATAATTTTTATTTACAATGCGTCGGTTCCTTAAGAAGGTAGTAAATATTACTTTCAGCCTTTAAATCGTCATTAATTTATATGTCACCAGAAATTGAACAAGTTGACAAATTTATCAGTGTTCGGATACTCTTGAGCAGTAATTTATATCAAGAATTCGAAAGAACGATCGTTTCGGATAATTTCATACGTGTTTTAAATAAAGTCCCTTGTAAACTATATTACAGCTTAGGATTAGAGGTAAAAACATTATAATTTTATAGGTTTTCGTCGGAACGATAAAATATCTTTCATACAGACGAATCTAGTACTGCTACAACCAAGTCCTGAAACTTATTTTATGACTTTGTAAAGTGTCCACATGATAAACAGGATCGTATAGTTCAATCATTAAAAGCTCGAAAGAGCAGTTAGGTACATTGATTTCACGAAGTGAAACAGATTTACAAGACTTATACAAGCTCTTAGCGAAAAATATTTTTCGTATGGAAAATATAATCAATATACGATACATGTTGTATCCAATTGTTCTAAATCAACTGTTTATTTCAAGTATGATCTCAAAACCCTACGTTCATGATAAACGCGCGAAACGTGCGCAGGAAACGGAAGTTGAGCTTAAATAAACTTTGCATAAATTTGAATTTCGTATCATGGATATAATGCTAACCTAAGAGCACCTTACATCATCGATATATTGGATCACGAATTCCCTATAGTATTCATATCTAACCGTTCCTAAATGTTCCATTTGTTCCTTCTAATACACATTGCTTCAGCGTTTATTCAAGTATAGTCCCTGGCCATTTTATGGCTATAATGTTGTTGATTCACTATTCAAGGCGCAACGAACAATAAGTTATGTATGAACAGTTCTTTATTAATTAAAATATCCAATGGCGCCGAGTCCGCTTCGGTAAGTATACAGACCCTGGCCATTGAATTAGGACCACGTACGAAAATTTCACTTTTATGGCTATAACGTTATGTCATATATGGAAAATTGTCTTTGGTCGTTAGAATTATTACCAAATACGTTGATAACGATGTATACATAGCAACTGATTTGTTGCTATCGTGATAATAATTACTAAGCGATCTTAGTAATCTTGTAATATACTGTTAAGATCGTTATTCTTGAGGCGGATGACACGATCGGGAGTAAACCAATGTCCGCTTTCATTGTTAACCCATTTGCAGATTAATAAAATGACGAAAAATGCTACAAAAATTGTCTATTTTTTAATGATCGAAGATAGTCCCGTCTATATTAAAAAAGTATAAAAAAGAAATGTTGGTTTTACACCTGATTCTTTTCTATTTTTGAAGTTAATAATTGGCCCTAGTGTGAATTAACGTTGTACAGTCCCTGAACATTGAATTAGGACCACGTACAAAAATTTCACTTTTATGGCTATGACGTTGTGTTATATATGGAAAATTGTCTTTGGTTATTCAGATTATTGCTAAATATTAATCAATACCAAAAACATCTCTTTGCTGTCTTGGCCAGGCAATTCTGCCGATTCAAATGCCATAGAAAATGTCTGGAGCCTACTCGAAAGACTAGTTTACAACTCTCCGAGTACCACGTTATCTGAGTTGAAAACAAAAATTACAGATATTTGGGAAAATAATGAAGATACAAAGCATACGATCGAGCAATGTATACGGAGCGTGTTGGAAAGGATACAAGCTGTCGTCGAAGCAAAGGGTGGAAATACAAAATATTAACATGTGTTAATAATGTTATGTACAGTGGTAGTGTATTATGTTGGTAGTTAATAAATTATATCGTTACAATTTGAAGAGGCCTTTTAATTTTACGGAAAACGTCCTAATTCGATGGCCAGGGACTGTACGATACATATTAGCAAAGAAATAATATTTTCTTCTTCTTCCAATAATAATTAATTTGTTTCAAAAGCTTCCAGTGTTGCAAGATCATTACTTTAATCAATTATTAATAATTGATTATTAATGATTATTTTAATCATTATTTTAATTGTCAATTATGTTTTGTATTCTGTTCTATAAAAAAAAAAAAATGTATTTGCTTTCTATTTTTTTATCTTTCTTATTTTTCTAACAGAGAATGAAAAATTATCTTTCGTCGCGTTATTTATTCAGAATTTCAAACTGTGACATGGTTATGAAATAAATCTAGTTCACATCGTGAAACGACAGCACGAAAGAATGTTTGTTTGTAATTGAAATTTATAGGAAGCATAAAGGATAGGATACAGTGCAGAGGATTTCAATTTCGAGGATTCATCGCAATCTTACGTTATGACTCATGTGGAACCATCGTCGTAAATCACACGTAAAATCTAGAAAAGTAATAGTGAGCTGGTTTTCAGATTGGTCAACTTCGTTTTTCTGATACACTCTCGTCCATAAATAATCGAACACTTAACAAATTTGGAATTAAGGAAAGTTTGTGTTTTATTTGTAATTGTTTACGTTATAGAGAACTTTGATTTATAGTCTTTTTAAGATTTTGTTGGAATTATACTTCGATAGAAATTTTCTTAAAAACTAATAAGTGTCCAGCTACTTATTGACCGGTGTTTATGTGTTTATATAAATGTGCAGTCTTATTTGTTAAGAAAAATAATATAAATATAATGATAATAATAAAAAAAAATATGTATAATATAATAATATATTAAGAAATATAAAATATTATGCATCAATTACTTATTAATAAAACGAAAGAAACTTTTGGGACAAGCAAATATATTTGATATATTTTGTTTTATCTAATAATTCTTACTCTAATTTAATTATATTTTACTCTTTCCGAATTAATTCATTCGCAATTTTTGTTGGAAATATAATTTTTCTTGCTATCGTCTTTGTAAAAAGTTACATTTGTTAAAACAAAAAAAAATAAATTAAATATGCAAATGATGCTTCATGGAAAAAATTACAAAGAAAAAAAAAGAAAAATGATACGTCTAGCAAGCAAAAAACATAATTCATCGAAAGAATCTACTAATTTTGAATATTGACAATTTTATAGCTGTTAAATTATTACACATGTATATATTTTAATCTCAATGTATGAAATTCCATTTTATTTATTTTTTTTCTGACAAACAGGAAAATTATAAAAAAGTATTTTCTGATTCATATTATCCAGATACATGTTTATAAAATTTCCGGCATATTTTCAGAATAAATGTATACTGGTTACTAATTTATATTATTAATTATAATTATACATTAACAAAATATTTTCTAATAACAGTTAAATATAGAAAAATTTTATTACAAATACACTTTATTATGTATTATTTTGTATTAATAATATATTTATATATTACAAACAAACTTTATGCCTTAATTTTCATCTAAATATATTAAACGGATCAAACTTTATATTACACAACTCGTCAAACATTTTTTCTTTATTCCGTAAAATTTTTAAAAGCTCCATATTTTTAAACCTACGACAGGTATGAAAGACTGCAAAAAGTATATGTTTTTTGTAAATAAAATCTAGCTATCTTATATGACACATGTTAAGAACTTCCTGGAGTAATGTTTGGTATTGACAAATCGAGGAAATACGAGTGATGGAGTGGTTACTTCCTCCATAATAATAAAGAGAAGATGAGAAGAAAAAGATACGATGGAGGACAAAAATTACGAAATATGAAAACCTAGGAGAAGACAAGGCTGGATCTGTCGACATTCGCGTTACGTTCGTCTTTCAGACATGGAATCTTTGCAAGGGATGAGACGCATCCGCTGCCGAACGTATTTTCTTTCCCACAACAATGATCAACTGTAGCTCGTACTCACGATCAGAATGATCCACTCCTATTTCATGATCAAAAAACGGAACCATCTAACTCCTGTTTCCACTGATGTGTGTATTGGAGAAGTACACTATCGGACAAAAGTTTCGTATCACTATACATTTCAAGGAATAGAAAAATTAAAAAAAAGGAAAAAAGAAAGAAAGATTTAAAATAGTGTCACGTTAGGAAATTTTTCAGCCAAAAATTTATCAGAATACACGAAACTACACGATATATAATTGTTATATAATAATATTTTCATTTTCAATCTATAATAATTGTTATCTAAAAATTATGTAATAATAATTTCTCTAATAAGGAAAGTTTCATTTTAAACGCATTTTTAATTTTGCCTAATTTTTAATTTTAACCTTCTATGGGCCGAATTTTGTCTGCTTATTGGAGAAAAAATTACGATTGATTACAGTTTTTCACTTTGATTTGAAAATATTTTAACTAATAATTACCGTAGATGGATAGTGGTACCACTACAGTAATATAGTAATCAAATTTAATAGTGCAGTGATAACCAAACAAAAATAATTTTTTAAAACATAGATACATAAGTTTGTAACTTTTAAGTCACACGGTCCCACAGAGGAATAAACTAATAATTGCTATTGACGTATCATGGTATCATTACATTAATACACTAATTAAATTTAATAGTGCAGTGATAACTAAAGAAAATTAATTTTTTCAAATATAGATACATAAGTTTCTTACTTTTAAATCACACGGGCCCATAGAGGGTTAAAATGGTCATAATAATTTAATCACCCACTGTAAATGTATATTTTGCAAGAAAAAAAATGTTTATCCTTTTTATTGTCTAGAATTAAAGTAGACTTTGAAACTTTGATACGTTAAACAATAAGAATTGATTTTTAAAAGCGTACAAACTAGAAAGAGAACCGCAAAGGACAAAGGATTTTGTATATTCGATAAAAAGTATGAATATATAACGAGACTGGAAAATATAAAATAAAGACAAATAGTATAAGCAGATACTATGTACAATTTCAATGCTTTCCATGCATGATGCTCGTATTTCTGGTCACGTCGACTTTCGAGAAGTGTCGCTTCAGCGAATTTTCTTGAGAGATTCGTCGCGTTGTACGTTTCAATATTCACTCTTTGTTCTCAAATGCATCTCCAATATGTATCTCTTCGCGTTCGCTTGCATATAACGAAAGAAAGAATGCATTGCTTAAGATGAACGATTTTTCTGTATCTACAGAGAGTGCTACCCAATTTACGTGCCTTGAGTTACTCGTAAATTACTTGTTGTGTAACCTTTCCAATACCGGTGGGAATACTTTGCAATAAATCAATCCCTTCCTACTTTTGCATCGACGTATGAAATTATTTATCGAAGCGTTTCTTTCGAATGAGATTTATTTTCAGCACTTGTGGAATTTGCGAACACAGATTCTATCTTCATGGAACTTCGAATTAACTTCTTAACTTTAAATTCGTCAAATAAATTTTAGTTAGTACGGATTTTGCACTACAAATTCACCCTTTTGCAAATTAAATTCTCAATAATACAAATCATTCATCTTTTCGCGAATCAAGTTTTTCTGTAAAAATATATATATTTTTTAAGCTGGACTATGTATCGCTTAAAATTATGTAAAATATTCTTTCATAGAAAGAATGAATTTTTTAATAACACGCGTTGCAAAAATTTTTAAGAGAATTTTCTAATAAGAGACCATAAATGTTTTGAAATCGTTTTATGTTAATTATTGTTGTTGTTTGCGATTGTTTTACGTCACATCGACTACGAGGTAATTAGCGACGACAGCGGTTTGATGTTACTTAGATTTTGTTATATATGTTTATTTCTGTTAGTTTAATGTATTTTTTAATTATTGTGGTATGCAAATATAAC